>CAUYRT010107320.1:0-21167 GCA_963574885.1 Lepilemur ruficaudatus
GATATATTTCTTTATGATTACAGGTAAACTTTTTCTCCACCTTAACATCCCTTCTTCTTACAATTAATATTTTTTCTATCCTTTACATTATCTATGTTGGTCACTTTCTAGTGTTTATAAGATATTAAAGATCCAAAAATACGATGCAAATACATTGCAAGTTAACTACAAATAAAATTACAAATCTTGCAAGAGATTCTTTGCTCTATAAATTATGTTAAATTCTCAATGTAGAATTTCTCAAATCTTCCCTAACCATTTATCTTATCTTACATTTAACAACATTTCAATTCTTATTACAACTATATGCTCAGAATAAGAATGTATATTGAGTATTAATTTCATTTTGCAATTTTTTTCAGCATAATTGCGTGATAGTATGACACTAGAACCTTTACTTCACATTTGATTTTCATAACATAATAAGTAAGAGGGTCACTTTTACACAAATAATCTATAATGGCATTGATTTTCCATAAGGCTGTTCTTAATTCTTTGGTATTCCACCTGTTCTTTGGAATGCATATCTCATAATCCTTGATGATTTTTTTCTTCTGTATTTATTATCTGATTTAATTTTACCAGATTCTTCTGAATCAATGACTTAGTGAATGGTAAATTTTAAGAATTCTTTTTATATGTAACAAGCTTTAGAGTTTTCAAAGACCTTTTGCTTTGCCTAACATGTTAATGTAAGCTCATACTAAACCATGTTCATGTTAAATAGAACATGTGTCTTTAACAAATGAGAAAACTAAGACTTTCCCCAGCTAATACATCCAGTAAGTTGCTTGAGCCTTAAAACTCATGTGTTTACTTCCTGTTCACCTCACGGATCTCTTCTACATTATATTCAGTTGTTCAAGACACAGTAATTCAGGGATTCCTCTTAACCTTGGACCTCAGAGGGGATGCCAGAATATTAGTGCATCCAATTTTCAAGCATTCTCTGAGGTAATATGCAGCCATTCATAATGGCTGTCAGTACTAAGTCAATTTTACTACTTACTCTCTCCTTTCAGAGATAAGAGTATTTATTGTGGGTACATATTGTTTTCAAATATTCATTCCGATGATTAATAAAAATAAAAAATATAGTTATTGAGGAAATATCAAAGAAAAGAGTTGTTGCTTATGATTTAGGAGTTAGAGGAAATACCACATTTTATGCTAATTGACCAAAAAAAGGGGGCTTTTAAAAAATTGTATGGCTTTCCTTAGTCCTTTAGCAATGGAAAGAGAAGGTTTAACTTTCCAGTCATTTTCCAACTGTATTCTATCTTAGCCTGTAGCAGAAGTGGCTTTACATGAATGAACTATCTGCATGGTTTCTAGAAGTTAAGCTGAATATTTTTAATATCTAAGGGAAATTAGAAGTGGAAACAGTACTTTTTTAAATTTGGGTCATTGGATTTTGCCAGCTTTAGTGTCTATATACCAAGCAGCAAAGGGAGTCCAGAAAAATGAGAACTACACAGTAGCAGCTGGAAATTCGCACAATATCAAGCATCCTTGCACATTGATGCCGGCCATCTGGCAGATGCTGACGGCAATGTGTAGTGAAGGCTGGTTTGGAGAAGGAAGCAGTTAAACACCCATCATTTTCTGGCTCTGTGGTTCTCGCCCAAGTCAGTATCTCAATTCCTCAGTTTCTATCTCTCGTGAAAAAAAAAAATCTTACACAGTGACACAAAAGGATTAGAGGGCTTTTCAATTGTCACTCTCTTGATGACAAACCTACTGCCTCCAAGAAGCTCTCTGGCATAGAGGACAGTTTCATTTGACAACCAGTTCAATCACTTACCATCTTGAGTTTCCACTCAGTGTCTAGAATATGGAATCTAATTACCACAATGTAAATGAGGGATTAAAATGAAGGAATGCAAAAATGAAAATAATTTAATCTAACCAACCTGTAGGTATACTCAGAATATAACCATTTTGTTTTATTTCTCTACCATGATGAATAAATTCGGGAGAGTGAAGCTATTCTATTAATATTTCTCTTCATATCACTTTTCTATCTAAGAATATTGTTGTAGAAAAAACATTAGAGATAATCCACACAAAGTGCATGCATGGCACAAAGCTTGAAAACACGGCGGCTTCCCAATAAATGGTATTTAATACTAATAGTATTCAGTGTCTTCTTACTGCTTTAGGAGAAAGTTCTCAGAATGTCTGTTTAATCTGCTTTCCCTCTATTCACTCCTTGTCATAGTCTTACAGTCCAAATACATCCACGTGTCCAGGCTTTTCTACTCTGGTTCACTTCATGTAAAATGCTGCCATTTCGACTCACACCACTTACATAAAGGTGCTCCTGATTCAAGCTCCTTGTGTCTACATTTCTACGTTCTTCATATGTCTATGACATTTATTTGGCACAATGCAACTTGGGTTTATGCATTATTTGGTGTATGCAGGTCTTTTTTTGCTCCTAGAGAATAGATATGTTATATCTTACTATTCTATTTCAGAAAACAAAATTTGTTTTAAAACTAGGTGTGAGTATAAGTGAAATTATCATAAGCACACTACTGTCACCATCTCCACCACAGCCACTGCTATGTAGTTCAAATAGATTTCCTATGTCATGTATGACAGTGTTTGCACATAAGAAGCTTATGATAAATATGACATTGATTAGGATTCATATTCTCAATTAAGCAGCATGTTTTTTTCAATTTTCCCAAACTACTAAATATATGTATATAGGAATTCAAATTAAATCTATACGTTAGGTAACACTGAGCTATAACACATAAAGAATATCTAAGCTTTTTTACAAAATGGACATTAATTTGAAAAAAACATGCTAAGCTCATAAACTGAAACTTCAGACACTAGACTACATTGCCGGGTAAAGAAAATTCCCTTTTCTCATCTTTGTTTACAGCTAGCAATTCTAGACTAAACTCCATTAAGTAGGGAAATTCTGACGGTCTTTTGCTGTACACAAACCGTACGTTCACTGTAAACACAATGAGGGAGGTAGGAAGTACACATCACCAGAAACTAGACAAAAAAGCATACTGACCACTACATATTTTGACAATGTAGATAATTATGTCAACAAAAGCTAAGGGCATTTTAACATTCAATGAGATAGGCTAAATTAAAAAATGATACTACTTCATTTCCGATTTTGTGATATCATATGATATACAGAATTGATTTTCAAACAGAAACAGAAGCTCATCTTTAAGTTCTGCTTAAAAAACAAATGAAAAAACATCATTTTTAATGTTGATAAACATTAAACATGTTGATAAACATGTTGATAAACATCAACATGATATCAACTATAAACATCATTGATAAATGATATACAGTACTATGTAGTCATTTGGGTTTTCACTTAATTCTCAGCATTTATAAAACTTTCGCATTATTTTCTATGCACCAAAAATGTATTTTTATATTCTGTGGCTTTCTGTTATATAATCTTTCATCCGTGCTAGAGTAGAGAGTATGTATGAATATGTGATTTTATAATACATATAAAATCTTTCTCATATGTATTGAAATGACCCTTTAGCAAGTCAAAGGATTTAACCTCAGTTTTCAGTAGGTACTATTAAAAGATGTTTTCAAAGATCTACCCATAACCTATGTTTAAAGTTTAAATAATCAGTCTTTATTGCCCACTTTGACATATCAGAAATGGATCACTTTATGATTATCATTTAGCTGACACATCTGGATCACTGTTTTTCTCTTTTAAATTGTTATAAAGTGGGGTTGGGTAATTAGCAACATCTAAACTATGTGCTGCTATAGACTCATTAAGGTAGGAAAACTCTAAAAAATAGTATCAGTCAATTACCTTAATGATTTATTTCACCATATCCTTGTCATTAATAGGTTTCTCAGAGATATGCTGGAGAACAGAGGCCAAAGGAAAGATTTTAACTATAACCATCTCAAGCTCTTAGAAAACTGGGAACTATTTACCACTAGAACAATTACATTCTTGATTTGGCTTTCAAAACCAATTTATAATTTTAGAAGTCATGTTAAATAGAATCTTATAAATGACCTTTTGGTTAAAAAGTTTTTTCTGAGTCATTATAAGAATTATCAAAGAAGAAAAAATATCAACATACCAAGAAATACATATAATTGGAATTAATAAGGAAAAAAGGAGGGAAGGAAGGAAGGAAGGAAGGAAGGAAGGAAGGAAGGAAGGAAGGAAGGAAGGAAGGAAGGAGGGAGGAAGGAAGGAAGGAAGGAGGAAGGAAGGAAGGAAGGAGGAAGGAAGGAAGGAAGGAAGGAAGGGAGGGAGGAAGGGAGGGAAGAAGGAAGGGAGGGAGGAATAGAGACAGGGAAGAAGAAAGAAAGAAAAAGAGAGAGATAACCTAAGGAGAGAGAGAATTGATGATGGATGCAGGCTCTGCAACAGGTTCAAATAGGCCCCAGCTTCCGTCAATTTTTTGAGACTAAACATGAGGAGAGGGAAACGGAAGAGAAAGAGAATTTCATATAAATAAGTCTGTGCCCTCTACTTCTGAAAGAGAGCATTATATTTTAGCTTATACACATATTATCAGGCCCACTATATTGTGCTTGGTTTCCCCAGGAAGGGCATCACTCTTACTGCAAATACATGTCCAAGTTGTTGAATTCATTTATGCTTTGGTTGTGTTGTTGCTTTCATTTTGCAAAAGGAAAAAATAATTAAATTATGCTAATTAGTAATAATATTAAAAAGTTATTGATCAGTATTTAAAATTTTCATCAGTCTGAATTCCTTATGAAAATGTGCAGCATCTACTTGGGTTTCCACAGAGTGTCCTGTCCTCATTATATGTCCCCATATCTGTTCCTCATGGTAAAAAAGTTGGTTTGTAAGAGGTGTGATTTGACAGAATGAGATAAAAGACATAATATTGTGAAATCCACATATATGTTTGGATTTTGTACAAATTTCAAGGGTAAGTTATAGAAAGGTATTCATCATTCCTTTATACCTGAAAATTGTACACCATTAGAAAAAGAATTTACTGCTTTTCAATATTTGTTAGAAAAAGAGGAAAAGCAAAATACATTTTACTATGAACAATATTATATAGAAGTCTTATAGGTAAGCACACATATAAATGAATAAATCCAGGTGATTGCTAGTGCATTAAAAAGAAACAAAATCTGAAAACCCACAAACATGCTCAATATATTACAATATTTGAAGTTAGGATTTATTATTATTTTGGTAGTGTGGTCAACCGCAAATTATTCATTACTGTTGTAGTCCACATCAAAATATTGAATTGCTCAATTTTTTAAAATTGTGTGCCAATTTTGTTAACAACAGCATTTTTTCTTAAAAAGTAATGCAAATGAACGTTGATGTCAGTGACTTAATATCTCTGTCTTGACCATTCCTCTGATGGCAACACCCATTCCCAGGTTACCTGCGGGACAGAGTTCATGACTCTTCTCTAAAAAAGTGCTTAAAATTTTTCCATTATGAAAGGCAAACATCCAGGGATTCATTCCTTCTTGTTTTTAATAGTGACATCGTTCACTATCACCTGGATTTTTCAAAACCCCCATATGGCTTATATTGTAAGTACAATTTTAAAAAGGAGAGCAAACACAAAGAAAATAAATGAAAAAGAAAAAATATAAATAGTAGAAAATTTTATAATTTAACACAGTATCAGAACACTTCTTTCTATGCAAAATGTGTTGTATTGTAAGTGCATATTATTGTAAGAAAATATCTACTTACATATTCAATAAAGAGGAAGTAAATGTTGTTAATCAATCTGCCCTGGAGAAAGAAATTTTATATAATTTCCCTATCTTCTAAAGCTAACTTGAAAGAGAAAAATTTTGCCTCCTTAATATTTAAACTTATGAAATTCAATGTCAATATTTCAAATTTAGTAATCTAATAAATTAAAAAGCAATTATAACCAAAGAAAACTTTAATACAGGGTTATTTAGATTAGCATATTCTATAGTGGTTAACTAAATACATACATTTTAAAAGATTCTGTCAAATCACAGGTTTAACCATCATATTATGTAAAGTAAGACAGGCAAAACTTCTGGTTAAATAATTATGTGAAATCATCTGATATAAATAATACATTACTTAATTTTTTAAATTATACCTCAGCTAAACATTAATAAAACTTTGGCAAATAATAAAATATTTTCTCTATGTTTGGAAACTAGCTCTCAATTTTAGGAAATTAAATTTCTCCTGTTTTTTAAGATTGGGCAAATGCTACAGAAATATAAATTTTCCAAGTATAACACTTAGTGTACCTGATATAAAATACTGAAGGATAAGGTTTACAAGATAAAATTATTTTCAACTTTTGTCTATTAGATTTATTTTTAAAAAATTAAATTTGCATTTTTCATTTCATTTTATGTAAATTAGCATGTCTCAAGAAAGGTATCTGTTTATGAAAAATCATTTCCCAAAAATCGAGCAAACAGCATTTCAAGTAGAAGGGGGAAGTGAGCTATTTTTAACAAACTAATGAAAATTAATATTTTGTTTAAGAAATTTTCAAAAGTATGTCTAAACAAAAATCTCATGAGCATTTTAGAAGCTGTAGTACTTAAACAAAACAATTTACCATTAAGAGATATTACAATGTATCCTTTTCATAAATGTTTCAGTACATTCAAATTTTTCTCTTCTAATAAATTTAATAAAGTAGTTACAATAAAAAATTAGTAGATTTATGCTAAAATCTCCTCATGCTTTTCTACATCCCTCAGTCATAATCTATGTTGGGTTTTAGGAAATTAGATTAAATATGTTGAGAACTGTATAAATCATCTCCAAATAATTAAGACATAGTATTATTTAAAAAAAAAAATCCCATTACTTAACTCCTTCTGTCCACAATCAACAAACCTGGAGCCAACTAAAATGTCAAGGCATTTATTTCACAGATGCTGCTCATCTATGTCTTTTGGACAGGGATACAAATATTTGCACATGTTTTACTTGTTTACTTGGCTTGATATTGAATAGAATTTGGAAGCAAATAAAAAATAAGGAGATAATACTTTAAAATGATTGTGCAATTGAACACACAAGTTGCTGTTGTGATTTCTTGGTCAATATTATAAAATCAAACGAGCAAGGTGTGCAAACTAGAATAATTTTTATCTTGTTGTTTGAGAGAAATTGAAACTCAACTCTGGCTTCATGAAGAATGTTAAAATGTTGTCACCAAGCCAAAGCAACACCAGAACAGCTCTGTCTGTAGTCTCCAAGCCAGGGAACATTTTCCATTCCATAACTCATTCCCCAGATGTATAATCATACCTCATATACACAGAAAACAGAACAATAAGCCCTTAAATATGCTTCTGGGCAGTTTTTCATAAGGGCAAGTTTACTAGAGAGCAGGTTTGCTTAAGGAATTACCCCCTTGCTTTTCCCCACTCATTCTCAGATTATCCATTTCCAATAGCACTAAAATGTGTGAAAATATCTCTCAGATGGTCAGTATATTTGGAAACCACTTTATTTGTGTTTGGACACTGAGTTTTTCACAATCTCAAGATTCAAGTGGGCTTTAATACGTTATTATATATTGCTTTGCTTTGTTTTTTCTTCATAAAACAAGTTTTGCTGGTGGGAAATTTGATAGAAAGCTTTCTATCTGTTGCTGGTATGTTATAGCTAATGGTGAGTTCAAAGAAATAAAAAAACTGGCTTCCCTATAACTCCTTAAGTTAATGCTATAAAAGCCAAGAACTTTAAGACAGTCCTATGGGAAGATTGTGAACTCATGGACAATGCAGATATTCTGGGACTTTAGTCAATGTGTTTCTGGAAAGGATACATATGAAAGAATCCAGATCAACCTTCATGATTTTTAGAGTAAGCTCCACTTAAACTAGCAGAAACAATTTCTGCCAAAAAAAAAAAATATTTTCTAGATTAAAACAAAATACTGTCTTCAAGAAAAAAATTTCTTGTAACAGTGACTAATAAAATGTCAAATCCAAGAAAACAGCATCTGCACAAAGAGTTATACCTTCTGGGAAATTCTGAATGTAATTGAAGATCAACCATATTGTACAAATGCGTGATTTCCTTTCACATATAATACAAAATGAATGCTGCTCTCCTTAAGTTATGTAACAAGTTGATAGTGAACTGACAACATTTTTGGCAAGCAATTTGCAAATAAATAGCAGCAGTTTCTTCTCAACCACTGAGTTTTTTTTATAGATTTAAATGTTTTGAAAATGAATATAATCTTTCAAGTTATGATTGATGCTATTACGTTTTGCAGTCAAAATGCCACATTGAAGTGAATTTGTCAAATCATTTAAAATTATTAACCGTGTTATAAGTATATGTGGGTTTTATTAACAATAATACATTTTGTGATAACATATATAAACATACATGCACTTGATATCATATGCTACTAAATGAAAACAGCATTCAAAATACTGTCTAGGGTATAATGAGGCATATATATATATATATACACATACATATATGTAATGGCCACAGGGCACATGGGACAAATATTAATAGATTTAGGTATGACAAAAACAGCTCCGAGAAGTCATTGAGAGGCTTTAAGAACATTTTCATTTTGTTCATCAGAATTTAAGTTGTGGAAAAACTAATTACATATGTTGATAAAAATAGACGTTTATGTGAATTAATTATCAAAAATTATATATAATCAAAACAGCCCAATATGTCCTCTTACACCTATTGGCAGTCTCCAAACTGAGACACTAGCTAAAAAATAAATTAGAGCAGCTTGAAGGCTAAAATCAAGTGTCAAGGTCATATAAGTGGTAAACACAGGCAGGTGTCTCCTAGGTTGCATCAATGCTCCCTCTCTGATGTGCATATTAACAGTGGTTCTCTCACTTGACTACCCTGTATCTAAGATAAGTATGATGATGAAAATGATTTTGCCCAGAACATGAAGTCTAAACTTGGCAAGACATTGTTTTCTCCATGACCATATTCCAGCAGAAATCCTCCGTTTTAATGCTCTCCACTCTTCCAAAATCCATGATTAAAATACCTGTAGGTTTTGATTTGTACAGGACATTTCCTGGTTTTTCACTTGTTGTCCTGACAGATTTATGAATAGTGTTCTCTTTAACTCCTAAAAGCTACCTCATTTACATGATAAAGTTTTAACTACGTTATTGAGGTATGATTGAAACACAAAAGCTGTAGATATTTAATATAACACAATATGATGTGTTTGGGGATAAGTATATATCTGTGAAGACACCAGACCATCAACACTACCAATGACATAAACTTATCCACCTGCCTCCATTGTCGTTTCCTTTTATTTTTCCTTTTTCTCCTTTTGTGACCTGAGCACTTAACATAAGACCTATCCTCTTAACAAATTTTTAAGTATATGATACAGTATCATGGATCATAATATTGTTAATCACTGGGCATGTGTTTCTATGCTGTATAGTAGATCTTTAGATCTTGTTTATTTTATGTAACTGAAACTTTGTACCTTTTCACTAACACCTTCCATTTCTCTCTCCCATCCCTTCTCCTACCCCTGCCCCAACCCCTGGTAATCACCATTCTACTCTTTGCTTTTATGTGTTTGACTATTTTAGATTCCATATATAAGGGAGATCATATAGTATTTGGCTTATTATACTAACCATAATATCCTCCAGGTTTATTTATGTTGTCACAAATGGCACAATTTTTTTCTTTTTACATAGATGATAAATTAATTACTTCAAAACACCTCATACTACACCTTGATTATTTTCATGTTTGTGTTTTGCATGTCCTGTTCCCACCCTTTTCTCTGTAAAACTATTCCTAACTTCCTTAACCCTCCTACTCCTCAAACCACAGAGCTCAGCTGTGAGCTGGTGAATATTGGATGTTTGTGTTTACCCAGCAGTGCCCCGACTCTTTTTCAGTGATTGTATTCAAAATATCCTTCATGGATCCTTACTTTGCTCAGTCTGTGTGACCCTGTTCCCAGATACAGAGGTGGGCATAGGATCCAGTCTTGACCAACTGGAACATCCAGGCTACAATGATTAGTTCAGGCTGGGCTTGTGATCCAGACAGCATCAATCACAGTAGTGCTATCCTTCTATTGGCATCAAGCAAAAACCTACTTGAGAAAGGAGCAGTAGTTCTCTAAATGTAGTCCTTGGACCAGCAGCACCATAATCAAATGGAAACTTGTTAGGTATGCAAATTCTTAGGCCCCCCTATATATATTAAAACAAAAACTCTGGAAATGAAACCCAGCAATCTACCCATGCTGCTTACGTTTTTGCCAACATGACTTTATTTGCTGTGTCCCTTTGCTTACAATGTTCTTTTCCCCTTGCTTGATGGTTTAGTTTTAGTCTTTCTTCAAGGGCCAATTCAAAAGATTTCTTTTCCATAAAAACATTCTTGATTACTTTTTTATTGTTTTTGAATTTCATTTTCTCTTTGTAGGTGATATTTTTAATCATTTAAGGTAGTATATCTTGCATTGTTATTTATGTGCATATTTCATTAACCCCATTAGCTTAAAACTGCTAAAGGAACAAAAGACAGGCTTATCTATGATTGTATTTGCAATCATAGGTGTTGATGAATGAAAAGATGAATGAATATCCAGCGTCTAAAAGAAATTTAGGAGGATGGATTAATAGAAGATTTGAAAAGAACTTTTTTTAAGGCATGAAGTAATTTGAAATCCTTTTTAAAATCTTAGTGTTCTTTTGTAATACTCATCATAAATTAAAACTTTATAAGATTAGTTAATGCATTTAGCTTTTTCTCAAATATATTTTGCATTTTTAGGTTAAATTGATATCCATTTCACATCGATGGTGAATATATCCTTGGCCTTTCACAAGCTGAAACAAAGACCTTTGGACAAACAGTTGTTGAAACTGAGTTTGACTCCAGGAATGAGCTACTGTATTCGTGGACAAAGAACCTAACCCCTCCATACATCAATTTCTCCTCAATAGATGAACACATCTCTTGAAGATTTAAAATACCATGACTGATATTTGTGTTATCAAGCAGCAATGAACAAGGCAAGCAAACACATATGTTGAAATTTAGATTACTGATAAATAAATATACATACACACTTATATATATGCACACAGACATATCCACACACATACATAAAATAGTTGTATAGTTTCTCTAGAATTGGAAATGTCTAGGGTTACATTAAATACTATAATTGAATTCCACTGATAATTGAATATGTCACAGAGCTGCAGTGATCAGGATAAAGTTACACACAGCAGTTAAGAAAGAATATTAAATGAGAAATCCTCTTTCTAACACCCAAACTATTTTGCTTAAACTAAAAGCAACAGGAATCATAAAATAAAAATGTCTGGAAACCATTGAGAAGCAAAATATAGTGTGAGTTGTATAACAAAAATTATAGTCTGTCTAAAATTATAAAAGGATTTAGGGCATCTTTCTCTGGATGAACTGGATCAATCATAATACAAATTTGATAGCATATATGTTGGTATATACTATATTAAGAAGCAAGAAATGTTTGGAAATCAGCTTACATATTACACATTGCATAAGTGAATATGAAATATAAATCTTGAATGATGACCATGGGGATTAACAACTGGGGACATAAAAACATGAGAAACCCTTAGAGAAATAATGTAGCGAGTGAACATATCAAATTCAATGAGGAAAAGGCTTAGGAAAAGAAGCTAGATGCCTGATTTTGACTATTTGTATGAAAAAATATATATTGTGGTTTGGAAGAGAAAAAAAGAGGCTCTGCTTTATTTTTCTCCTTTTAGATTCACTTATCATTCACTCTTTTTAAAATTGTTTTCATTTCAGCATATTACAGGGGAACAAATGTTTAGGTTACGTATATTGCTTTTGCCCCACCGGAGTAAGAACTTCAAGTATGTCCATCCCCCAGACAGTGTGCACTGCACCCATTAGGTGTGTATGTACCCATCTCCTCCTTCCCCCTCCCATCTGCCTAACACCCAATGAATGTTATTACTGCATGTGAACATAAGTGTTGATCAGTTAATACCAATTTGCTGGTGAGTACGTGTGGTGCTTATTTTTCCATTCTTGGGATACTTCACATAGTAGAATGGGCTCCAGATCTATCCAGGGTAATACTAGAGGTGCTAGATCATTCATTCTTAAGTGTTTATTTAGTGTATTAATACCAATACTGTGTGAGGCACTTTGCTAGAAACTAGGGATATAGCAACAAAGGATATGGAAATTCCATGCCCTCAATGAAGTTAATATGTCATTGAATGCTTACTTTTTAAAAATACTTCTAGAAAAATTTTATGTTCACCATAAAATTGAGAGAAAGAGACTGAGAGTTCTCATATACCCCCTACCTATACACATGCATAGCCTTCCCCATTAAACATCCCCTGCTAAAGCAGTACATTTATTATAATTGATGAATCTACATTGACACACCATAATTACTCAAAGTCCATAGTTTACATTAGGCTTCACTCTTGGTGTTGTACATTCTATGGGTTTGGACAAATAAATAATGGCATGTATCCATCATACGTAGCTTCAAAGAGGTATTTTCATTGCCCTAAACGTATTAGGTGTTCTGCCTATTCATCCCCACCCCCTCAACACCTGGAAGCCACTCGTCTTTTTACTGTTTTCATAGTTTTATCTCTTATAGAATGTCATATCATTGGAATCATACAGTATTTAACCTTTTCAGATAGGTGTCTTTCACTAGTAATGTGCAGATAAAATTCCTCCTTATGGTTTCATAGCTTGATAGCTCATTTCTTTTTAGTTCTGAATACCATTTCATTGTCTGGATGGACCAGGATTCATTTATCCAATCGCCTAGTGAAGGATGTCTTGGTCACTTCCAAGGTTTGGACATTATGAGAAAAAAAAAAAACCTGCTATAAGTATCAATGTACAGGCATTTTTGTGTGTAGACAGAAGTTTTCAATTCCTTTGGGTAGGTTTGAAGGAGTGCAATTGCTGGATCATACAGCCAGAGTGTGTTTTGTTTTATGAGAAACTGCAAACTGTCTTCCAAAGTGGATGTACTATTTGCATTCCCACCAGCAATAAATGAGAGTTCTTGTTGCTCTGCATCCTCAGCAGCACTTCTTGTTGTCAGCGTTCTGGATTTTGGCCATTCTAATAGGTCTGTAGTGATATTTCGTTGTTATTTAATTTGCATTGCCTTGGTGACATACAATGTGGAAAGTCTTTTCATATGCTTATTTGCCACCTGTATATATTCTTTGGTGAGATGTCTGTTAAAGTCTTTGGCCCATTTTTTAATTGGACTGTTTAATTGTTGAGTTGTAAGAATTCTTTGTATGGTTTGAATAACAGTCCTTTCTCAGATATGCCAATTGCAAATATTTTCTCCCAGTCCATAGCTTGTCTTCTCATTCTCTTGACATTGTCTTTCAATGTTAATTTTAACAAAGTTTAGCTTATTTCTTTTATGTATCTAAAAATTCATAGGCATATTCAAAGCTCTCTAGGTTTTCTCCTATGTCATATTATATAAATTTTATAGTTTTGAGTTTTAAGATTAGGTGCATTATCCATTTTGAGTAAATTTGTGTGAAAGATATAAAGCCTATGTCTACATTTTTTTTTTTTTTTTGCATAGGGACACTTAATTGTTCCAGCGCTGTTTTTAAAAAATACTCTTTGCTTTGTTGCGTTACTTTTTAATCATTTGTTAAAGATCAGGTGACTATATTTCTGTGAGTCTATTTCTGGTCTTTTTCCCATTGATCTATTTGTCCATCCCCAGAACTATACTATCTTGATTACAAAAGCTATATAGCAAGTCTTGAATTTGGGTAGTGTCAGTCCTCCAATTTTGTTGTTCTCCTTCATTGTTGTGCTTGCTATTCTGAGTCTCTTACTCTCTATATAAATTTTAGAATCTATCAATATCCCCAAAATAACTTGCTGGGATTTTTGTTGGGATTTCATTGAATCTATAGATCAAGTTATTAGGAAATGACATCTTGAAATACAGATTCTTCCTATCTATGAACACAAAATATTTCTCCATTTATTTAATTCTCTTTTGATTTCTTTCAGTATAATTTTGTAGTTTTCCCCATACAGATCTTGTTAATATTTGTTTATATCTAAATATTTCCTTTTGGGGGATAATAATGTAAAATGGTATCATGCTTTTAACTTCAAATCCTACTTCTTCACTGATGGCATAAGGAAAGTGATTAACTTTGTGTATTAACCTTGTATCCTGCAACCTCTCTATAATTACTTATTAGTTCTAGGGCTTTGGGAGTTGATTCTTTGGATTTTCTACCTCAACAATCATGTCATCTGTGAACAAAGACAATTTTATTTTTTCTTCAAATCTGTATACCTTTTACTTCCTACCTTGTCTTAATTGCATTAGCCAGGATATTTACTTTTTAGAGTTTTAATATTTCCTTAATTCATAAGGATTGTGGAACTACTAAAATCAAGATTGTTGACTCCATGTGGATATATTATAAATAAATCATCCTGTATTTACAAAAGAAACATGATTACTTATTTCTATCACTCAAAGTCATACCTAGTCTCAGAAAAAAATAGAGAAAATGTGACTAAATTAGTTCATCTCCTCAACTTTTTATATCTTTATTGCAGCAGCTTTTAAATAAGGCATGGAACACAGCCTTCTTTTCAGGCCTGCTCTGAAATGAGATTAGGTGAGATATGTTTTTTGGCATTTAAGAATGGGAACAAAAGGAACTTTTAATATAAACATGTCCTGAAAGGGTCATTGACCTGCTGAAATCTCATAAGACAGATGTTCCCATTTTATACAATACTTCTCCCATTTATAAACTTGGTCATCCTATAAATTATCAAACTGAACAACTAAGCTTTTTGCAATTTGATCTCCATGGAGAATTTAGGAAAAATAAGGTAATTTAAGTTTTAAAAAATTAATTAATCAAATTTAGCCCAGATATCGCCTGAGGTTACCTTGTCCTTTGAGATTTATATCAAGCCAGCTCAAGTCCTCATAGCAAAGTTATGAAATATCCAATGTTCTACCTAAGGTTGCTGTCAATTTCCTGAGGAATTGTGTTTTCACACTGATTTCCTGCTTCATTTGAACAAAATCTCTTTTTTTTAGGTATTGCAACTGCTTCCTTTTATCAGTTCTACATTTTTCTATCTCCTTGTTAGCTGCATTAATTTGCATCCAAATAATGGATTGATTTATTTTTAATGATTAACTGTGACTCCTTGTTAAAATTTGTATTGAGCTTTAGAAATCATCTAAATTCATCTCTTTGTTTCTCCTAAAAAGATATGTGGGTCATATCTAGGTCTGTCAGATAATCAGATGTCCTAAAACAATATAAACCATGTTAATAGTGCTTACTGTGTTTTTCATCTTTACCCATCATTTCTAAAGTGGGCCAATAATCACATAAGAAATATTCTCTAATTATAGATTTTCCTCTGCAAAATACCACATACTGAGTAACTCTAATGATTTAGAATGAACGTAATTGCCACTTATAATAAGAACAAAATCCCAGCTCCTTTTTTTTTAGTATCTGATGCAATTATCAAGTTCACATAACAAGTAGAGTTACTTTAAGCTGTTACCTCAGATAATTTGGATTCTTCAATTAATCCCTAATATAAAATTTATTATAATGAAATACATTGATAATTTTGTTAGAAATCTGACAAAATACCAAAGAAAAATTCATAAGAGCACTTAGGTCAATGCTTGATCTCCATGTATTACAACATTCTAAAACCAAAGGTCTCTCAGGGTGACCTCCTCCAGAATGTGAAGGACATCAAAGCATGGTAAAGCATAGGACATCAAAGGACAAGGTAAAGCATAACTACCTTCCTTAAACATAGTGCTTTCTACAAATGTTTAAATTTCCTACAAATGTTTAAAGTTCTATGCTTTAAAATTATCAAATGGGCTAATGTATAAAGTATATTAAAATATGAAAATAAAACATTAAAATCAGCTAATTCATCAAAAGTTCTCGTTGGTAGGTTTATTTTATTTTTCCAAACTTTCCACATTCGAGATTCTTACCAATTGCATTTACTATACAGTCACTTGTGGTTGTGTCCTGAGGTGTAGAACTGTATGGGAAAACACTGCAGCTCACAGAAGAATGCATTCTGGACCTTAAAAATTAATGCAACCCTTTAAATGATTATGTTATAATTTGCCCATGTGTACCAATGTATTCAGTTGACTATTTACTCTTGTGGAATTCCTCTTGGAAGGGATCTCTTGAGAATGGTGTTTTAAAAGATATCCATGGGATTATTGTCTTTCCTTCTTCTTTCTTCCTCTTTCTCCTCCTTCTGGTTCTTATTAGTCTTCTGTTAATTTTTGTAACTTATTCCAGGATTAACTGGGATTAGTAATTAGTAGATACAGAGTAATATTAACCAAGCTTTCTCAAACAGATGCCTAACAAAATACTAATAAAGAAAGAAATGTGATCAGCGTATTCCAAAGCCACATACTTACTTTTAGCTATCTATTTACTACTAGCGTTAAAAAAGTTCAGATAAATTCTTCAATGTTCAATGTTTGGGAAACTTCACAGTAGCTACAGAAGAAACTTGGAGCTACAATATATACAGAGAAGCCATTGCTACAGTGAACAATTAATAACCAATTAATACATAATTAATTAACCAATTAATACATAATTGGTTCAGCTCCAAATTGTTGTTTCGTTTTTGTCATTTTATAGTTGAATACTGTTTAAAAACAACAAAAGCAAAAATTTATTTATTTATTTATTTTTTGGGTAGTGAAATTTTTTTTAATTTAAACAGATTTAGGGGATACAAGTGTTTTTTTTGTGTGTGTGTGTGTTTTTTTTGTTACGTGGTTGAATTGCCTAGTAGAGAAGTCTAGGCTTTTAATGTATCTATCACCTGAACAGTATACATGATATTTGATAGGTAATATTTCATCCTGTACCCACCTCTTATCCTCCCCCTTCTGAGTCTCCAGTATCCATTAAGTTATTCTGTATGGCCTTGAATGCTCATTGCTTATCTCCCACTTATAAGTGAGGACATGTAGTATTTGGGTTTTTGTTCCTGGGTTGCTTCACTTACAATAATGCCCACCAGTTCCATCCAAGTTGCTATAAAATACATTATTTCATTCATTTTGATGCTTCAGAAGTATTCCATGGTATCCACACACATCATATTTTCTTTATCCATTTATTAATCAGTGGGCATTTAGGTTGGTTCCATATCTTCACAATTGTGAATTGTGCTGTGACAAACATACAATTGCATGTGTCCTTTGATATAATGAGTTATTTTCCTTTGAGTAGATAGTAGTGGTATTGCTGGATCGAATGGTAAATCTAATTTAATTGTTTGAGAAATCTCCATACTGTTTTCCATAGAGGTTGTACTAATTTACATTCCTAACAATAGTATACAAGCATTCCCCTCTCAGCTCCTGCACTCCAGCATCTCTTGCTTTTTGACATTTTAATAATGGCCATTCTGACAGGGGTGACGTGGTATCTCATTGTGATTTTAATTTGTAATCCCCTAATGATTAGTGATGTTGAGCATTTTTCATATGTTTTTTTGGC
This sequence comes from Lepilemur ruficaudatus, assembly GCA_963574885.1. Taxonomy (NCBI): domain Eukaryota; kingdom Metazoa; phylum Chordata; class Mammalia; order Primates; family Lepilemuridae; genus Lepilemur; species Lepilemur ruficaudatus. The sequence continues at coordinate 17,635 of CAUYRT010107320.1, forward strand.
CATTTGTCTATCTTCTTTTGAAAAAAATGTCTGTTCATATCTTTTGCCCACTTTTTGATGGGGTTATTCTTGTCTTACTGATTTGTCTGAGTTCCTTACACATTCTGGATATTAGGCTTTGTCAGATATATAGCTTGCAAATATTTTCTCCTATTCCATAGGTGGTTTATTTACTTTGTTGATTATTTCTTTTGCTGTGCAGAAGCTTTTCAGTTTAATTGTTTTATTTATTTATTCATGTTTTTGTTGTATTTGCTTAGGGGGTCAGAGTCATAAATTCTTTACCTAGGTCAGTGTCAAGGATAGTTTTTCCTAGGATCACTTCTAATTTTTTAATGGTTTCAGGTCTTCCACTTAAGTTTTTAATTTATGTTCAGTTATTTTTTGTATATGGTAGGAGATAAGAATCCAGTTTCAAACATCTGAATGAACTATCCAATTTTCCCAGCACCATTTATTGAATATGGTTTCCTTCCTTTGGTATACATTTTTGTCTACTTTGCCAAAGATCATTTGAGGTAGATATTTGTCTTTATCTCTGGGTTTTCTATTCTATTCCACTGGTTTATGTGTCTACTTTTATACTAGTACCATGCTATTTTGGTTACCATTGCCTTGTAATATAATTTGAAGTCAGCTTTTGTTCTTTTGCTTAGGATTATTTTGGCTATTTGTTCTCTTTGCTGGTTCCATGTGTATTTTAGGGATTTTTCCTAATTATTTGAAAAATAATGTTGGCATTTTGATAGGATTGGCATTGAATCTATAGATTACTTTGGGCTATGTAGAAATTTTAACACTATTGAATCTTCCAATTCATAAGCACAAAATGCTTTTCTATTTGTGTCATCTAAGATTTCTTTCATCAGCATTTGTAGTTCTCCATGTGGTGGTCTTTCACCTCCTTGGTTAAGTATATTTGTAGGTATTTTATTTTTTTACAGTTATTAAAATGGTATTGAGTTCTTGATTTGATTTTTAGCTTGACTGTTATTAGCATATAGAAATACTAATGATTTGTATACATTAATTTTATAAACTAAGAGTTTACCAATTTATTTATATACAAATGTATTTATCAATTCTAAGAGTCTTTTGGAGGACTTTTTAGGGTTTTCTAGGGATAATATCATATCATCAGCAAACAGCAATAGTTTGACTTCCTATTTCCATTGTGGATGCCCTTTATATATTTCTCTTGCCATAGATTTCCAGTACTATGTTAAATAGAAGTGGTGAAAGTGGGCATAATTGTTTGTTCCAGTTCTTGGGGGGGGATGCTCTCAACTTTATTCCATTCAGTATGATGTTGTGTGGTTGGTCTGCTATGTATACTTTTTGCTATTTTTAGGTATGTTCTTTCTATGACTACATTATTAAGGGTTTTTGTCATGAGGCAGTGCTGGATTGTATCAAATGCTTTTTATGCATCTATTGAGATGATCATATGGTTTTTGTTTTTAATTTTACTTATATGGGGAATCACATTTATTGATTTTTGCATATTGAACCATCCTTGCATCCCTGGGATAAAACCCACTTGGTCATGGTGAATTATTTTTTACATAATTGAATTTGATTTGCTAGTATTTTCTTGAGGATTTTTGCATCTATATTCATGAGGCATATTGGCCTGTAGTTTTCTTTTTTATTGTGTCCATTTCTGGCTTTTGAATAACGGTGATACTCACTTCGTAGACTGAGTTAGGGAAGATTCCCTCCATTTTAATATTATGGAACAGTTTCAGGAGATTAGGTACCAGTTCTTCTTTGTAGGTCCGATCGAATTAGGCTGTGAATCTTTATGGTCCCTGGCTTTTTGTTGTTGTTGTTGTGGGGAGATTACTTTTATTATTGATTCAAGCTTGCTAATTGTTATTGGTATGTTCAAGATTTCTCTTTACTTCTGATTCAAGCTTGAGAGGTCAAACTAGACGTTCTAGTTTGTGTGCATAGAGGTCTTTGTTGTAGTCTTGGGTGATCTTTTGTATTTTTGTGGTATCAATTGTATTGCCTCCTTTTTCATTTCTGATTGAGCTTATTTGAACCCTCTCTCTTCTTTTCTTATCTAATCTACCTAGTACTCTATCAATTTTATTTACCTTTTTAAATAACCATCTTTTTGTTTCCTTGGTCCTTTGTATAACGGGGGGCTCAATTTTATTTAATTCTCCTCTGATCTTTGTTATTTCTTTTCTTCAGCTATCTTTGGGCTTGGTTTTTATTTTGCTAGTTCACTGAGGTGTGAGATTAGGCTGTTAATTTGTGATCTTCTGTCTTTTTGATGGAACCATTTATGAATTTGTGAATTTCCCTCTTAGCATTGCTTTTGCTATTCCCCAGAGATTTCAGTAGCTTATGTTGCCATTGTCATTTAATTTGAAAAGGTTTTTATTTCCATCTAGATTTCATGGTGACTCAAAAGTTGTTTGGCAGCAGCCTGTTTAACTTCCAAGTACTTGTATAGTTTTAAGAGTTCCTCATGGAATTGATTTCTAGTTTTATTTCCCTGTGGTCTGAGAACATACTTGCTGATTTCTATATTTTTTTAAATTTGCTGAGGCTTGTTTGGTGGTTTAACATATGGTCTATCTTTGAAAAGATTCCATCTGCTGATGAGAACAATGTATGTTTGTAGGGGCTGGGCCTAGAAGAAAGGATGGATGGATGGATGGAAAGAATGTGAACAAGGTGAATGAAGGGTCAAAAGAAAACGCCTGTCTGAAGCTGCTTGTTTATAGAGTGCAAAGGTCAGATGAAAACAGTTGACCTGTATGGAAAGAAAGGATGGATAGATAGAAAGAACATGAGGACCAGGTGAAAATGCCTGCCCAAAGTTGCTCCTTTACTGAGTGCAAAGGTTAACTGAAAATAGCTGACCTGTATAGAAGTTGTTAAAGAAATTAACAAATGGCCCTGACCGCTTGCACGTGTCCTTGGAAATAAATACGGGGAGGAACTTAGCTGAGGAGGCCATTTTCTCCTTTAGATTTTGGTCTCTCTTCTTCTCTCTAAACACTATGTGTTTCAAGTAATTATTCATTCCTTCGCTACTGAGCTCAGGAGTGAAAAAGTAGCACAACAAGTGGTGACCCCAACGTAATTCAGGAATCTGGGCATCTAGTGAGTGTTTTGTCATCTGAACTACAAGGAGAATCATCCCAGTAAGGGACAGTCCCATCCACTGCTTTGGGAAAGGGACGGAGGCGTGTAGTTTCAGAAGAGGATTTCTAATATGGGGCAGCACCTGACAGAAGATCAGCAAATTTATCTACGCGCTTTGCAACAACTCTTAAAAGCTGCCCAGTGTTCTGTCGAACCAAAAGCTTTATAACAACTCTATGCACAGTTAAGACAGCATTGCCTCTGGCTCCCAGATGAGGGCACATTGGATTTGGAGCTCTGGGAACAAGTAGGGAAGACTTTTAAAAAGAATCTTATGCAGGGGGTTCCAGTGCCCTTTGCTGTGTTAACTACATGGAAACTGGTGTGAACAGTGCTGACTCCCTTACATTGTTCCTATGGATTCTAAT
>CAUYRT010107324.1:0-14362 GCA_963574885.1 Lepilemur ruficaudatus
AGTCAACTTGAGTGGTAATATATTTTGGGAAATCAGCTCACTACAAATTGTGACTATAAACATTGTACTGTAAATGCTTTGTAGTTTTCCCCCAATTAAAAAAAAAAATGAAAAATGTTGAGTGTGTAGTGGAACCACACCCTATTAATAACTGGAGTGCCCAGAGAGTAACATGTGCTGGCTACTTGTATTTTTTGGTTAATTGAGTGTTGTGATTTCAAAGAAGGTAGATTAGAAGGGCGGACTTTGAAGTCAAACTACTTTAGTCCCAAAGTGGGCTCAGCCTCTTCCTAGATGTGCAAGCTTGGACAACTTTATTAACCTCTCTGGAACCTCAGAACCTTCATTTTTAATGAAGGATAATAGTTACAACTATCTCCAGTGCTGTGCCAAGTTGTATTCAAGCTTGAAGCAAAAAAGAAAACTGTGTGCCTCTGTATACACCATAAAATATCCTCCCATGTTTTTAACCAAGTGGAAACAGAAAAGGTTAATAAAAGTTCTGCAGTCAAAAAAGCATGGCTGTAAAAAAAAAAAAAATATGGCTGTATTTAAAGCTCTGCATTGTCTAATCTGTTCACTTGCCATTGTCAACATTCATAAACCTGCTCAGTGGGATACACAATGGCCCCACAGCCCCAGAACCTTGGGCTGGGTGGAAATTACTGTTCCATTGCACACTAATATAGGGCCATGAAGCAACTAACAATAGTCTGTCTTTGTTTAAAATTCTGATATTTTGTTCATCATAGCTTTTTTTGTATTAATCCTGATTTTAAAAAACATTTCAATAAAATGTGACTTATCTTGATTATTGAATTATTTGGTATCCATTTACATTTCATGCACTCACCTCACCCTAATCCTGACCCTGTGTAGCTCATATGTTGTTGTGAGAATGAAATAAAATAATTAATGTAAAGCTGTTAGGAGCAAGCCCGGCACACACTTAGTGCTCAGAAGTGATATTAACATTGTTTTTAAAAAGGTCACATACTTGTGGACCACAGGTTTTGAACTCTTTTTGCCCTGTGCAAGGTAATCTTCCCAATCTGCCAGTATTATTCCTCCATTCTCTTGAGTCCAGTTAACTTGTAACCACCAAACTCAACCATATTAATTCATTTTAGGACTTATTATGTACTCTTTAAATAGAGTAGTCATTGTACAATTTTCTTGACTTCTGCCTTTTGTCTTTCTGGACAAACTTGCCATTTGGATTGAGGAAGTTGGTCCATTCAGTCCATCACTACAGTTCCTGCTTTCTTATTGAATCGGTCATTTGTTCGAGGCGACTGACTTGCCAATTCAGTTATAACACTTGAGCCAGGTGTTTGTGCAGATTTAGTTGTGAGGCTAAGCCCTGGGTTGTAAAGCTAAGTAAAGGTGGGCTCCTAGAAAACATAGCTGGCTGAAGACTTGTCTCTCCAATCACATTGTCCTTTGTGTCTTCACAGAGTAACATCTGTGACAGTTCTGCCCCAGTCTGAATGTCTGTGACCCTTGTAAGCAATGCACTCTGCTGCCTTCTGAAATCAATCTACCTGACCAGGTTATGATGCTGGTTATGATGTGACACATGAGGTATTTAAAAAGTGTTTCCAATAGCAACCTTGTCAAAATGTATTTGCGCTCTCATAAAAGGAATATGATGACTACATGGCTGGATCCAACATACACAAAGTGCATAATAAATAACCAAAAAGTAAACAAATGCAAAAGGAAACGTAGCTGATGTTATTTTAACTTGAGTGGTATTTTGAGAGGGGTTCAGCATTCCTGCAACTAATATATGACTGAGAAGATTCAATCTTAGTAACTGAATGAGAATATTATAAACCAAGCCCACACAATATTAAAATTAGTTAAAATATGTGCAAAATTTATGAGAGAATGTCAGGTATAATGCTTGATAAAGTAAGCTTAATGCTGAAGAAATTTATCTGCAGGCTGAAAAAGCCAACACTTGCAATTCTGAGTGAGAGGATAATTTTAGAAACTCTTTTTTGTAAAGTCATTCTTTTATTAATGAGATCAACTCTAGGTGAGCTGAAAGCAGTAACTTCCTAAAGCATCCAGGAGGAAAAACAAGATCCTTAAAAGCACTGAGAAATCAGCATCCCATGTTAAAAAAGATACTGGGAGGTAAATACTATTTTTTCCTAGAGGAAAAGGCAAAGACAACAACAAAAATATCTGTCCTCAAAGAATCCTTTTGATTTGTGTTTGTTCAGCCTTTTCTTTTTGCTTTTTTTTTTTTTTTCTTTTTGGGACATTGATGAAAAAATAAAGGGTTTGGGGCTGATGAAGGCTCCACATCACATTCAATGTTTCTCCTTCACTTTGGGTGTGTCACCTTGTTACAGAGTGTGGCGATCCTATTATCAGGCCAGACCTCAGGAAAAACATACCACCAGGAAGTCCAGAGAGCAGATTTCCATTGGCTAACCAGTCACATACTGCAGTTCCCAGCTGAAATAATGCTGTGGATCAGCAAGGAAATGAATGAAGAGAAAATTTGCATCTTGCAAAGTCCCTCTGCAGTATGACTCAGTCTATCTCTCATTTGTAACCCAAATGTCCTTCCTTCACAAAGCAGACTGGTATGAACTCAATCAGCCAGGGTAAGTTATTGACAACCAGCATTGCTAAAGCATCCAAGAAAGGTTAGGAAAGAACATCAGACATGTTTAAGCTTGTGAAAATCATCTCATTTTTAGGATCACTAGTAATTTTTAGATGACCTTAAACTCTAGGCTTTTGGCACACTGTCCCAAAGCTGAGACCTGCTATGTATATCCTTCTAAGGGGCCTGAATGGGTGAGAGGTTTCCAGGAATTCCGGACTTTTCATGCACCATGTATTTGAAAACAGTCACTTTGCAAATATCTCAATTCCTGATTTTTGCCTCTACTATGTAGAGCATTTCTGAACAAGCATGGCATTCTGAAACAAAGTTGGACACGAGGAAATGTCTACAGGACTGATTTGATATCTGTCACATCCGTTTTCAGTCACTTCTTTAATTCTGCAACTGAATATCAACAACAACAATAAAAACAGAAGAAGAGTGCAATGGCTTGGCTAACCTTTCCTGAAACAGCTAAACTCTTTTCTGCCTTGACTTAGTGATTAGATAAAGGATCACCACTACTGCGGAATGGTGTTGCTAGGAACACACCACTAGGAGATACTTGGCTTGGTAATCCTGCCTATAACATTCAAATAGGGCCAATTAATTTGTTCATAACTGCTCTACATCTCTTATTACCTCGTATAATTATTTTAAAAGCTATCATATTAGAGAACAAAATCCACTTCATATCAGCTTCCCTTGCTCTGAAGCGAATTGTTCTTTCTCTGATTGTCTTATGTATGTTTCTGTCCTATTTCTTCCTTTCCATACTTCTTTTACTTTTATTCTCTCCAAACATTTTTTACTAGATGTTATTTTATACAGGTTTTATTTCTTCAAAGCCATTCTAAATCCTTCTTACAAAATGAAGATGATCAATACATGTCTGCTTGCCAATTCTTAAAAAAAAAGTGAGAAAGGTTTTAAAAAAAGAAGGAAATTGCTGTTGAGGCGTGACTGCCAGATGCCAGAAGAGTTTAGATGAGTGAATGCAAATCTCTCTACATGCGGAAAAAGAAATCTGAGGATGGATTTCTATATTCAGTGGAATTAGCCGAAGCTCTTACATCAATATTAGGTATTGAATCTGACCTTTTTTGAGAAATACTTTATGGAATGGACAGCTAACATTATTTAAGGTTGCATGGGTTATAAGGTAGTATACTTACTGTAAGCATTAAAGGCTTCCGGGGAATGAAATGGGTAGCCTCAGAGGATAACAGCTCTCCATATTCATGGCTGGAGGCCAGAATGTCAGAAAGGAAGTGATCACCTACTTTTTTAACAGTAACTGCCCTTGGATGGAGAATGGAAATCCTCTTTAGAATTCACTGAGCACAAGCAAGAAGTGTGCCTCCTTCTAGGTTTTGTACAGGGCCCAGCTCTATGCACACTCATTGCAGGGTTATTACTGTCATTATGGTAGACAATGCAATAATATTGTAAATGGGCCAAATTTGGCTCCCAGCTAGTCATGGACTGTTCTTGCAGGCCTTCGGGAAAATAGCTTGTGAGTGCAGAGAAGTGGAATCTGGCCCACATCCCATGGCTTGCTCTACCACAAATTGAAGAGAGCCTCTGTGAAGAATATCCATGGTTCTGGTTTGCACGAATGCTGATGATAAGAAGTAGCCTTTATGGACAGCTCTTTGGGCCTAATTGTAGAACTGACTTAGGGCAAAAACATGAAACACTTGATGTTAGTTGCCCAAGCCCTTCACTATCCCTTTCTGATGCATTTCCCTGACATCCTGCAAGTCTTCCTCTGATTCTATTCTCATGCACTATTTTTCCTCTTGTAAAGAAGAAAAAAATTCAAAGAAAGTCAGTATTTGCCCAAGTATGTTCCATGAGATAGTGGTCCTTCAAAATTTCTCTCTATAAAAGGATTCTGGAGTCAAACAAGTTTGGGGAAAGCCTTTCTCTCTTGGAGAGCCATAGTGCACAGGAGCACGTTAGAGGCTTTGAGCAGCTCCAGAGGAAAGGGGGCTGTGAAGCTGTGATGTGGGACCCCAGTTCATGCCATCAGATCTAACACCTCTTAGAGTTAGTACTGTTCTAGGGAATTGAGTTTCAAATGTTAGTAGTCCCATGGAGGGAATAGTGCATATTTTTGTGGATGTCATTCTAGAAGTTCAGCTGCAAAGCAGATCTAAGCTATACCAACCAAATATTTAAAAAAGATAAAGATTCTTTGAAAACCTTGTCTCCAGAGCAGGTATTCTAGATGAGAACTTCAAAAAAGTATAAAGACGTTTGTGTCTTTGGAGGTATAATTAATTCTTCAAGAGAAATAAGGTATCTGTTAGGGGAAAAATTCTGGTTTCATCCAGCAGAACTGGTGTTCATGGTAGTTTTAACAACTGTGACTCATAACAGGAATAATATGGTGTGCCAAACATGACAAATCTGCCCTGATTCAGGAGAGAGCTTTGCCATCAGTTGAATGACTTCCGGAAATTTTAGACATTGTTTTGTATTTATTCCAAATGTGAACAACGAAGGCAATTAACTCTATTCAGAATATGTACCCTCTCAACTTCAAAATGGAAATTTCTTTTCAACCAGATTTCCGGTAACTTTCAGTCCTGATGAAATGGTTAGCCAACTGATTTTCAACTAATTTAAAAATGAGATTCCAGCAAAACAGTTTGTGCATATAACCATCTGGGGAACGATGCCCCTGGCAATTATTAGTTTGGTCTCCCTCTGCAGAATTCCTGGGGAAACATGATCCACAGACAACTAGCCATTTTTGTTAATAAGCACTTGGTGCTGTAGAAAGAAACTTAGCAGGCTGCTCCATCCACACACTTCAGGCATGCGGCTTGTGCGCAAGAAGTGAAGACTCCATGGGGCTGTTCTGCGTCCGTTTCTCAGTGCAAGGTGACATTATGGCCAAGTCTGGGGAGAGTGGGTGGGCAGAAAATGGTGCACAACCTTTCTTCTAGAGAAGTGATTTTTTTTTATCCAGGTTAAGGGAAGTTCACAATTTTATGAGAAAGAGAGACTTCTGTAATCGTTACATTGGGGTGTGCTTGAGGAGGCACATGGCCCTTTTGCAGTATGGATGTTCCTTCTGATAAACAGTAGAGAAACTGAACACTCAGAAGTCCATTTTAGAATAGGATTTTCAGCTTAGGAATCAAACAGGAAAACTGCACAAAATAACAAGTTTATCCCTGACTCAAAAAAAAAAAAAAATCTTACACATAGACATATGCCAGCAGCACTATCTAAGTTCTAGAATTTACTTTGGAAACGTAAAAGCCAATGTTTCCCTTTATTTGGGGCTGCTGGGTTGTTTGGAAAGGCAGTACCTAAGACCTGCCTTTCAGAATTTTCACTATTTAAGATCTGTAAAAGATAATTTTGATGGACAACAGGGCAAAGAGGAGGAAAACAAGGGAAAAATATTAAGGACTACTTGAAAATAGCCAGAAAAAAAAACCCTAGGCTTTCCAAATAAATGGGGGCAATGTAAATAATCCCATGAATTTAATAAATGTTTTCAAATAATGTAACTGAGTCAAGTGTTGCTCTAAACTAGTTGAGGAAGTTCTTCAGCAACTTTGAAGTGATTACCACCTGTTACAGAGTGACTTGCCCCTCACCCTCAGCCCAGAGAGAACTGTAGAATTGTGTGGGGAAGTGAACCTATCCACGTACGTGCTTGTGAAGACAGTAGAATCAGAACAGATAGTCCATGCAAGAGAAGTAAATGCACACCTTGGTTCAAGGTTTATCAATTCAGTATTGTTTTAGTATCGGTGTAAACTCGGTTCAAGTTAGATCAACCCCTATATTAGGGAGTAAATCACTTTCCCTGGTTTTCAATCACCTTTGCCTGATTCTCACTCAAAATGCTTCCCTGCTCTTAACTAATTCAAGTCTACTATTCCCAAAGCCTTGTCTCTTCATGCAATGCATACACTGGCTGCTTTTATTAAACTGTCACTTTCATTAGGTCCCTCCTGTGTTTGAAGGTCTACAGTCATGTCTGATTTCCTAGGCTCAGGTCAGCTCTCAGCACAGCTATGAGGTGAGCTAAGTTAGCTGGGGCCACTTTTGATCTGCCCATTCACATCCTCTCTCCTTGACGGCAGCTGTCCCCATCACCCTTTCAGAGTACTTCTGCACTGCCTTCTCCATTATCTGTGATACTTAAGACTTTAGAGTGCTACTGCCTTACCTGGGGGAATATGCAATCCCCTCCCCAAGAGGAGTTACTGTTAAACTAAAAGAGTTGAGCTACAAGTGGGAGGCTTTCAGGTGCCAGCCATCAAGCAAAAGAGAATGTGAGGACCATGTGCACCTTCCAGCTTGCAAGACAGCACAGTGTGATGCACAAGGCTGATTCCTTATCTCTCTGTATTTGGGCTTCTGCGTTAGAAAAATGGAGATGATGAAAGTCCTTATATGGTATTATGAGGCATAAATGACTTAGTATTTGTCAAAAGCTTAGGACATAAATACTATGCCAGTGTTTAATCATTAGATAAAAATAGATATTCACATTTGTTAGGGTGTTAGAATGAGACATCATGCTAAGTTTGAACATTGAGTTCAAGGCCATCCATAATATGACTCCAATCCCTTCCATCCATATATACTTCCTGTAACACTGTATACAGATTAGTCTATTACCTATTCCCCACACTAGTTAAAATGCTTACTCAAAACTCATTCTTACATCATACATTTCCTCCACTTGGATTACTCCTTCATCCACCTTCCCCACTACCTCATTAAATTTTATTTTACTTTCAAATTTTGGGTTCAATTTCCTTTATAATCCATCTCTCACAAAGTGGAGTCTACACTGGCTCTTGGTACTACTCTTTTTTTCCTAAATAACAACATGCTTATGATGTAAAACACAACTCCTGTTCTGCTGGACAAATAGAAAATATTCAATGCTTATGCTGCAAAAGAGCTGACATTCAAAATGATATCTTATTTTCCTGTTTGTCCTAGGGAGAATGAACCTCTTTCCTTCTCTCTTCTCTATGTAGCAGAGGCCCAGGCTAACTGGCAGCTAGACCTGCTTGTCCCTTGTTTGGTGGCTGTGGATGAACATGCTAAGCATGGAATGGCTCTGTAACATACATGTCTTTACAGTGCATGCCTTTACATTGGTGAAGACCAGCATACTTCACTCTGCTATCCATTACAAACTACTCTTGATGCACCAAGCATGCCTCTGTCCAAAAATATAAAATTCATAGGAAATAAATATTTTTTTTCAGTGTATTCCAGGTACCTATTCTCTTGCCACAAAAACAGAGAAATACAGATTATCTTTGCTTACTTTTTGTTGTACTTTTTAGAAACTGTTGATCTCTGGTGCACAGCTGCTAGAATATTCAACAAATGTTTACTGAGCATCTACTGTGCAGGGCCCTGAGCAATGAGATAAGGGAAAGAAAACACAGTGAATAAGAAAGCTCTTGCCTTCAAAGAACTTTCTATAAAAAAATCATTCTATAGTTATTGCAGCTCATTACAATAAAATAAAATGATAAAATAAAATACATGACAAGTTATGTTTAGAAAACTGATGCTTAGGAAATCAAAAGGAATTAAAATTTTATATGAATCCAATAATTCTCCCAGGAGCAAGTGAAGAAAGGAATATTTACCATTTTGTTAAAATTATTTTCCTTCTGCTCTTTTTCAATTTGGGCAGAGCTGAAGAGTCTAACCTAAGTCAGTATTAGGTTATAAGGATACGAAGAATTACAGACTCCTATGTGACCTGGATTAGCAGCCACAGCTGGTACTTTCCTGAGCTATAGGAGCGAAGTCCTTTGCCTTGCTCTGCACTTTAGAGGGTCTTGATCTAGCTCTCTGAGCTCATGCTTCATGCTTCTCCCCTCAAGGGGAAGGTTTGTGAGTCCAAGGAAACAAGCTTCCCTTTCAGAGGGCACTCCAGGCACCAGGATCCCAAATTGTCCACAATGGCTGCAAGTGAACCAACCAGCTGGAGCAAGACAAAGGGTGCTATTGGTGTAGGGTGTGGATGGAGCTTAGCTGTGTGCACTGAGGGGCCCCTACACATGCATGGGGCTCCTCATAGTGCAGGGTAGAGCAGGGGTGAGAGAGACAACAGAAGCGGGTGGTCAGGGCCATGAGCTGCAGCTAGCCTTCTCTAAACCATTGCTGCATGTGGAGCTCCCAGAAATTGGGAATTCTAAATTCAGACTTGGGCTTTTGGATCATTGTGAAGGTATGTTTTTCAAGGTAGGAAAATAGAACTTGTGGCATTTAACAGTTTGTTAGATTGATTTAAAACTTTCAAATATTAGACATATCATATGTGGGCATCCACATTTATTTTTGCCCTGGCCTCTTAAATGTTAGATCAGCTTGGATACAGCCATAGGCACATGAAATAGGGTTTGGCTCCGACTGTCTTTCTGCAGGAAAGAACTCCAGGTTCCTTCTCCTTTCAGCCCTCTCTGCAGTCTCCCTCACTTCTTGCCTATTTCCGGCAGCAGATCTGCCTCTCTGCCCTTCTATTTGGACCATTGGTTTGTTCTCTGCCATTGTCTTCTCTCTCTGAATGCTGTCTTACTACCTTTATATTTTTATATCCCTGATGTCTAAACCCAAGTGCACTCCACCTCCTTGCTCAACAAAGTCAAGCCCAAATGAGATTTGTATGAGAACTGGTTGCATCCTCAGGGCCTGGGATTAGCCAGTTGCTCCATAGCTCTTGTTCTCTCTTTGTTATAATGTATGATAAGCCTTGGTATGAAGAAAAAACAAAAGAAAGAAAAGTCCTCAAAAACAAATCTAAATGTTAGTGCTGACAATAGATGTAAAGAAGTCAGGGGGAAAAAAAATAAAACATGAAGGCACTTAGCCAAAATCTTTTGGAAGCATTAAAGCTTGGAATGACACTATTGGTAATGGCTGAGATTTATGACCTGCACATGTCCACAGTATGTGCAATCTCCATGTGCTATACCCCTTGTGAATATCAAAGCCTACCATCAAGTCATTGTTTTTAGACTCCAGATATCTGAATAGCTTGATAGTTGCTAAAAATAATTAATTGGTCAATACATTAATTCACTCATTCCACGAATATTCATCTAGCATCTGTCCAGCAGACAAAATGGTCTGTTCCAAAACAAGCCCACCATGGGTGTTCCATTATACATACACAAGCTTCATGTCACAGATATTATGGAAAAATGAACTTCTATTTCTACTTTTCCACTCAACTAAAACTCCCCTTCAAACATTAACATGTCTTATTTCAACTATTTTTGATGGAAATATTTCTAAAGTGTCCTCATTTCCTTAGAGTATACTAAATATTCTTTAACCTGGGATGTACTCGGGGAAGTTCAGTGTATTGATGGCAGTCTGTTTGGTTTCTGTATTTGCTCCTTATAATTTTTTCATCCATTCTAATTCGTCACTTCTGTCAGTGTGCCTTTCTCAGTACCCCCCAACCCCCTTTAATGTGTCTCTCACCTTTGGACTGGAAAACCACATTTGGAAGAACTTTTTCTAAAATAACACTGAGCATCTGACATATTGTCTATGAAAAATGGCACAAAATTTAATACACCAATTTTAGGGCATCTTTTTTGACTGCCTGAGACCAGTTTTGATTATTTTGTATTTTGCAGTTGCAGTCAGGAGAGAACTTATGTGGTGAATAGTTACTAGGTAAATGAGGTATTACAGAAGTATGCTATGAAATATGTCACAAGATAACTGCCTAGTTCAGAAAATGTGATTTTTTTAAAAGGACAAATGTAATAAAACTAGTTTTATTTAATTGACTGATTATCAATCAGGTCAATTCACTCAACTGATCTGCCACTGATTGTGTACCCACATCCAGTGTTAAGATTTATTTGCTTTCTAAATGCTCTGCAACTCAAACTCTGAAATATCTAGGAAAACTGCAAGATAAAAATATTAACATAGGCTAGGAGATCAACTTCCAGCATGACAGCACAATGAATTATGCTGGCCTGCTCCTCAGTGAAATCTGTGAAAACTATCAAAAAAAAAAAAGTTTCTGGAAATTGTCTGATGGGTGAACAGCAAATTAAAAACCATCTATTCAATGAAAATTTGTTAAGAAAAGTGAGACTCTGTGGTATTTGAAAGAAGACCACTTTGTGTTTCCTCTACTCCAGCTCAGGAAGGTGTAGACTCCACTCCAGACCTGTGCCACTAAGAAAACAGAGCTCTCTTTGCCCCAGTACCCAGAGGAAGGATTTTCTTCCAAGGTGTGACAGAATGTCAGCATTTCTCATCCTGCTCTCTGTTTCCTGTTAGTGAGGCTAAGTCCTGGGCAAGTATGATGGAGTGATAGGGATTTCCTTTCTGTACAAGCCCTCACTTGTGGAATGGAGGCTCCACACTTGGCACAGTATGCTGGGAACAGAGATACTGATCACTCTTGACCCAGCTTGTGAGACCATGGTTCCACACCAGGAGAGGCAAGCTGAGAGGACACTAGGTTTCCACCACCTTCTCCATGTGGTCTTGGCTCCTAAAGTGGAGGCATCACTCAGAAAGAAGCTTGTCATTGTCCCCAACCTGAGCTTCAGAGTCTAGGTTCAAAAATTTTGCCAGGGAAGACAAAAAGGCCATAAAACAGATAGCTCCTGGGGAGTGACATTAGCAAGATGGAGAAATATTTAATAGTAAGTCTCAGGCTCCCAACTACAAAAAGTTCAACTAGCAACTATCTCCAGAATAAGATATCCTTTTAAAAACCCGAACACTTGGAAACAAACTTGTGATACATTTTTTTATTATTAAAATGTCTAATCAAATTAGTTACAGAAGGAATGTACCTGAACACAGTGAAGACCATATATGAGAAGCTCACAGCTTGAAAGCCTTTTCTCTAAGATCTGGAACAAGACAAGTATACCCACTTTGGCCACTTTTATTTATCATAGTATTGGAAGTCTTTGCTAGAGCAATTAGGCAGGAGAACGAAATAAAGGGCATCCAAATAGGAAAGAAAGAAGTGATATTATCACTGTTTGCTGATGGCATGATCTTATATATATAAAACCCTAAAGACACCACCAAAAATGGTTAGAGTTAATAAACAAATACAGTAGAGTTGCAAGATACAAAATCAACACACAAAAACCAGTAGAGTTTCTGCATACTAGCAATGAACTATCCAAACAAGTAATAAAAAGAACAATCCCATTTATAATAGCTACAAAAAAGAAAATACTTAGGAACAAATTTGACCAAAGAGGTGAAAGACTTGTACACTGAAAACTATTAAACATTGCTGAAAGAAATTTAAGAAGATACAAATAAATGGGAAGTTATTCATATTCATATATTGGAAGAATGAATATTGTTAAAATGTCCATACTACCCAAAGTGATTTACAGATGCAATGAAATCCCTATCAAAATTCCAATGTCATTTTTCATTAAAAAATGCAAAAACAACCATAAAATTTATATGGAATCACATATTTCCTGAAAAGCCAAGGCAATCATGAGCAAAAAGAACAAAGCTGGAGGTATTGCACTACCCAATTTCAAACCTTATTACAAAACTATAGCAATTAAAACAGCATGTTACTGGAAAAAAACAGATAATACATCAACCAAAGGAACAGAATAGAGAGCCTAGAAATGAACGCGCACACATACAATTTTTTTTGACAAAGGTGCCAAGAATATACAATGGGAAAAGAATAGTCTCTTCAATAAATTGTGTTCATAATATTGGATATCCACATGCTAAGGAATAAAATTGGACCCTTATCGCACACCATGTAAATAAGTCAACTCGAAATGGGTTAAAGACTGAAATGTAAGACCAGAGATGGTAAAACTGCCAGCAGAAAACATAGGAGAAAAACTACACAACACTCGTCTGGGCTTCAATTTTTTGGGATTTGACCCCAAAAGTGCAGGCAACAAAAGCAAAAATAGACAAATAGGATGACATTCAACTAAAAAGCTTCTTCACAGAAAAGGAAACAATTAACAGTGTGCAGAGATAACCTACAGATCGGGAGAAAATATTTGCAAGCCATATATTTAATAAGGGCCAATATACAAAATATATAAGAAGCTTAAACAACTTAACAGCAAGAAAAAAAATTTTAATGGGCCTGGGAACCAAATAGACCTCTCTCAAAAGAAGATATACAAATGGACAACATATATATGAGAAAAATAAATATTGCTAATCATTAGAAAAATATATTATAAAACCACAATGAGATATCATCTCATACCTGTTAGAATGACTAATATCAAACAGATGAAAGATAAGTGTTGGTAAGGATATGCATAAAAGGGAACCCTTGTATGGTGTTGGTGGGAAGGTAAATTCATGTAACCATTATAGAAAACTATGTGGCCTTGTAGTATAGTTTGAAATCTGGCAAATTGATACCTCCCATTTTGTTTCTACTGCCTAGAATTGCTTTTGCTATACGGGGTCTTCTCTGGCTCCATATGAAGCATAAAATTATTTTTTCTATATCTGTGATAAATGATACTGTAGGAATTAAATCAGCTTGGTACTGGCACAAGAATAGGGATATTGACCAGTGGAACAGAACTGAGAACCCAGATATAAAACCATCCTCATATAGCCACCTAATCTTTGACAAAGCAGACAAAAACATACACTGGGGAAAAGAATCCTTATTCGATAAATTGTGCTGGGAAAACTGAACAGCCACATGTAGAAGACTGAAGCAGGATCCACACCTTTCACCTCTCACAAAAATCAACTCACGCTGGATAACAGACTTAAACCTAAGGTGTGAAGCTATTGGAATTCTACAGGAAAACACTGGAAATACTCTTCTAGACATTGGCCTAGGCAAAGAATTTATGAAGAAGGCCCCAAAGGCAATCACAGCATCAACAAAAATAAATAAGTGGGACCTGATCAAACTAAAAAGCTTCTGCACAGCCAAAGAAACTATCATGAGAGCAAACAGACAACCTACAGAATGGGAGAAAATTTTCGCATGCTACGTATCCGATAAGGGGCTGATTACTAGAATCTATCTAGAACTCAGGAAAATCAGCAAGAAAAAATCAAACAATCATATCAAAAAGTGGGCAAAGGACATGAAAAGAAACTTTTCAAAAGAAGACAGAATAATGGCCAACAAACATATGAAAAAATGCTTAACAGCTCTAATCAGCAGGGAAATGCAAATCAAAACTGCAGTGATACATCACTTATTTCCAGTGAGAATGGCCTTTATCAAAAAGTCCCAAAACAATAAATGTTGCTGTGGATGCGGAAAGATAGGAACACTCATACACTGTTGGTGGGACTGCAAACTAGTACAACCTCTGTGGAAAGCAATATGGAGATACATTAAAGTGATACAAGTAGATCTACCATTTGATCCAGCAATCCCATTACTAAGCATCTACCCAAAAGAACAAAGACACTCTATAAAAAAGACATCTGCACTTGAATGTTGATAGCAGCACAATTCACAATTGCAAAGATGTGGAAACAACCCAAGTGCCCATCAATACATGAGTGGGTTAATAAAATATGGTATATGTATACCATGAAGTACTATTCAGCTATAAGAAACAATGGTGATATAGCACCTCTTGTATTTTCCTGAATGGAGCTGAAACCCATTCTACTAAGTGAAGTATCCCAAGAATGGATAGACAGGCACCACATGTACTCACCAGCAAATTGGTTTCACTGATCAACACCTAAGTG
>CAUYRT010107327.1:0-34105 GCA_963574885.1 Lepilemur ruficaudatus
CGGGAGGCTGAGGCAGAAGGATTGCTTGAGCCCAGGAGTTTGAGGTTGCTGTGAGCTAAGCTGACGCCACGGCACTCAGTCTAGCCCGGGCAACAGAGTGAGACTCTGTCTCAAAAAAAAAAAAAAAAAAAAAAAAAAAAACAGGATGGAGGCAGGACAGGTTCCAACCAGTTAGAACCAAGATGGTGGAGATACTGACTACCTCTTGACCTTACAGCTTCATTATACACTTCATTACCATAAAAGTTTCTAGGAAAGCCTTCCACTCCCATCATGCACCTGACGCCATGACACTTCCTGTTTGATAGTATTTAGTCAAAAGGAGGGTGTCACCCTAATTCCAGGAAAATATCACCCCTCTATGAATATCCCTCCCCTTGTTTAGCCTATAATTAAGCCATTGCTTAAATAGAGGGGCAACAAGAACCATGGGGCTGATTCTCTTCTGGAGGGAGAACTAGCCTCTACTCTGTCTGTGGTGGAATAGACTTTCTATATGTTTTGAATAAATCTCACTTTCACTTTACACTGTCAGCTCACTCCTCAATTCTTTCTTGTACTTGGACTTCAAGTGGCTCCCAGCAATGGGAGTCACTTTCCTGTGCCACCTTGATTTTGGACTTCTAGCCTTTAGAACTGTGTGACAATAAATTTCTGTTGTTTAAGGCGCCCAGTTTGTGGTACTTTGTTACAGCAGCCCTCGCAAACTAATACGACAATAGCCAAACAAGGAAAAGGCATGACCTACTGTAATACATTTACAAAACTGGTCATTAAGGAAAGAAATAGAAGATTCTGGAGCAAACCCAGAACTTAAAACATTTGTGGGTTGACAAAATCAACAGAATTCTCCGTAACACTCAAAATTGGAGAAAAGCAAACAGATTGGGCATCCTTATCTTTTTCCTCTTCTAAGGACATAATAGTAGCGATGGCTACTGGGGAGAATTGGGCAAAACAAAGGAAGTGAACAATAGTGCTGTGTCTCCCTGATGGAAGTGAAGGCTCCAGAGAACACACTGAATCGAGGAAATGATCCAAAGCCCAACACTGTCCCCCTACCGCCCGACAGGAATGGAGCACAATGCTGACCTTGGTGGAGAGAACCTTGGCATTGGACATTGAGCAAAAGCTCAGAAGAGAGGGCAGAGGTCAAGTATGCTAAGGAAGGCTGCACACAATCTCAGCTGAGCTGTGTCCTTTTCCCTCCATAATTTCCTTGAACTGCAGAAAAATGGACGAAACACCAAACACACAGCTTTGACGCTATATTTCAGAAGGAAAAAACAAACAGTTTTGGTTAGGGTGGGAAGAGGGTTTAAAGGTCATCCACAAAACAAAGAATATGTAGGCAGAACCATCAATACATAAACAAGATGCAATGAATGCATGCTGTCTGTCTCTCTCTCTCCTGTGTGTATGTGTCTGTGTGTAAACTTCCCTCACTCCAATTAAAAGTGACAAAACCAAAGAGCCCACCCTGAAAGAAAACATAATTAAAATAACAGAAGAAAATTAATCACAATTGCTTTATACCTCAAAATATAATAAGGATCTAATTTCATTTTTTAAAGAGAGCTCAAGATGAGATGATAAAAATGACAAAATTAGATGAATAACACCCAAGGAAACAAATTGAAGACCAAAATAGCATCATTATGGTACAAAAATTTAAAACTACAAAGAACATATACTGCTGAAAAATAGCAATACCAACATAAAGCAAAGACCTGAGGTAATAATGGTAAATGCAGATGAAAAAAAAGAGTTTAAAACAATTAAAAGCTACGAAACATGGAAGACAAACAAAGGTAATCCAATGTAAAGACATTTGACATCTATGAGTAGAGAACACAACAAAGGAAAAGAAGATGATACAAAGACATAAAATGAGTGAATTTCTCTGAAATGAAGAAAAAAATCAAATCTACAGATAGAAAAAGTACAATTTGCCTGAAAAATTTAATACAAAATGTCCAACATCAAGACATAATCTACCACAAGAGTGCCAAAATAATTCAGTGAAGAATTGTTTCCACAAATGGCACTGGGGGCCAGGCGTGGTGGCTCACACCTGTAATCCTAGCACTCTGGGAGGCCGAGGCGGGAGGATCACTTAAAGTCAGGAGTTCGAAACCAGCCTGAGCAAGAGCGAGACCCCATCTCTACTAAAAACAGAAAGAAATTAATTGGCCTACTAAAAATATATAGAAAAAATTAGCTGGGCATGGTGGCACATGCCTGTAGTCCCAGCTACTGGGGAGGCTGAGGCAGGAGAATTGCTTGAGCCCAGGAGTTTGAGGTTGCTGTGAGCTAGGCTGATGCCACGGCACTCTAGCCCGGGCAACAGAATGAGACTCTGTCTCAAAAACAAACAAACAAACAAACAAACAAACAAACAAACAAACGGTACTGGGAAATTGACTATCCACATGTTAAAAAATGAAGTTGGACTCTTATGTCACACCCTAAAAATTAACTCAAAAGGATCAAACACTCAAATGTAAGAGCTTAAACTATAAAACTCTTAGAAGGAAAAGAGGTGAAAAATCTTTGTGATTTTGGATTCGGTAATGGTTTCTTAGATATGACATCAAAACCATAAACAAAACAAACATAGGTAAATTGGACTTCATCAGAATTATAAAACCTCTGTGCTGCAATAGGGAAAAGACAACCCACAGAATGGGATGTATTTGCAAATGTTTGATTATATCTGGCTTTCAGATCTGTCTCTTTCATCAGCTGATGCTCATAACTCAGTCATTTCTAGAAACTTTCCTTCAAATGTGGAGGGGATTATGCATGGTATGAGGGAAAACTATCCATAGCAAGCCTGATCATGGACACAGGAAATTAGCAAAGAGAGAAGAGGTGTGTGTGTGTGTTTACTCAGTTAGCATATGAGACCTGCTTACCTCTGGTGTCAATGTCTGTAACAATTATACATGCAACGCAGATGTTCCCTAGGGTTTCTTGCCCTGGGTGATCTCAGTAGGTCAAACTCAGATTCCAGTTCCATGGCCTATAGGTCCACAGAGCCCTCCCCAAGAGTCTGGAGACCCCAAGGGACTCGCATGCTCAGTAACATTGCCTCTGGGGTCCTGATTCTGGCATGAATCTCTGTGACCCAGATGTGAAACTCAGCCACACACATACAGACACATAACCACTCAAATCACAAAAAGCATTCATGGGTATAATTAAATTTTTTCTCAGTTGGTAAAAATTTTAAATACAGAAAAAAACACAGAGTAATCTAACAAACACCCATGCCCTCCAACGGTCAGAATTTAATGTTATCATTTCACAGTATTTGCTTCTGAGTTTTCTAATCTAATAGGGTCAAAAGTGAAATCTCCTGTGTACACCTTCCTCCCCCAAGGGATCCATCATCAGGAATTTGGTGTCTGTCCTTCCAAATCTCGTTTTCATACTTTTACTGCATATAATATATCCATAAATGGTCGTCTTGCATGGTTTTAAAATGCACATAAATGGTATCATATTTTACTTTCTGCAATGTGCTTTTTATGCAATAATGTGTTTTTGAGAACTATCTTTGATGATATATATAGACGTAGATATATATAGATACACATCTAGTTCATTTATATTAACCGTTATGTAGTATTTCATAATATGAATATTTATAAATCCATCCATCTAAAACTCTACTTGTGGACTATTTAGGTTTTTCCAAAATTATTTTCTCTATTACAGACAATGCTGCAAAGAGTAAACGTTCTTTTTTTTTCTTTTCTTTCTTTTTTTAATCCTGCTGCTTGGATTGAAAGGAGCGAACATTCCTGTATGTATTTATTTCCTGGTGTACAATTTCCCTGTAAATTCCTAGAAGTGAAATTGCCGGGTTAAAGGGTGTGTACACTTTGTACTTCACTAGATAAACACCACCAAACTGCTGTCCAAAGTGGATGTGCTAGTTTATACTTCCACTTGCAGTGTAAGAACATTCCAGTTTTGTAAGGAGATTTTCTGAAGATTTAGATGAGATGCAAAATAAGCAGAAAAGTGGTTACATTAAAAAAATGCAAACAAGTGCAAAACAACTATTTGGCACATCTGTGCTTAAATGTCTTTCTGCCACACACCCCGAAAGGACACAGACCCACACACACTGGGGGATTCCACCTGCTGCTTCAACCCATGTTGTTCCCAGCCACATACTCTCACTGAACGACTTTCTCTCCCTTACCTACTTTTTACGCTCCCATCCCCATTCTCTTCTGCTTCACAGGGGCAAAAAAGAAATTCCCCCCATTTTCTCATGGAAAGCTGCTTAGTCATCTCTTCCGTTACTAGGGGCCTGGTGCTCCTGCCTCCACATGAGGTGGTTTCTCAAACACAGTTGCCTCTTGTATCAGTTGAGAATTGTTACATAGCAGATCCACTCCAAAATTTACATGTCTTAAAACAACGCTATTTATTAGCTTTTGCATCTCTGGGTCAGCAATTTGGGCTGGGCTCAGTTTGGTATTATTTCTGGTCTTGGCTAAGTTCATTCATGCACTGTGGTCAGCTAGGTGGCTCTGCTTCCAGGGGTTGGTTGACTATCAGCTGGGGCAACAGCGATGACTTGGCCACTTGTCTTTCATGCTCCAGCAGGCTAGCTTGGGTGTGCTCTCGTGGTAGCGTCAGGGCACCAAGAATGAGAGCAGAAGCGCACAGCCTCCTGGAGGCTCAAGTTCAGAACAGGTACAACGTCCCTTATGCTTCATTCTGTTGACCAAAGCAAGTCACAGCCCATTTTAGATTCAAGGTGTGAAAAAATAGACTGTGTCTCTTGATTGGAGAAGCTGCAAAGTCATATTCCAAGGGGCATGGAGGGTTGAACGTTTGGTTTTCTGCGAAGCAGATTCTGAGATGGAGATGAGGGTGCAGCAAGTTGCTGACGGAGCCCTCTTGGGACAGACACTTGTAGAAGAGAGGAGACAGAAGCAGGACGGATCAGAGGGAGAAGTTGAACTACAATGTCAGAACAAAGGCTTCAGCTGACCCCATGGGGAACTCTGAAGCTGGGACAGGTCTTCAAAGTCATCCTGAGTTGGTGCAAAGGGACCAAGCCTCTAAGCTCCCAAGTTGATCAATCATTTACGCAGACTGCCTCAAAAAGGCAGCAGCCAAGGAAATTCCCAAAGAGGGTGGGGTGGAGGAGTATCTTTGTTGAACATCAGAATCCTTTCCACTGCCACATCTCCCTAAGAGTGCTAATGCTTAAGGTAACACGATTGTCACTTGCTATGTATGTATACGTTAAACATTTATAATCACTTATTAAATGTGTTGCCTTAACTATGTGCAGATTTTATTTGATCACAATGCTCAATGTCACTCCTTTGAGCTTAGTCTTCATAGTTTCATTCCTCATTTATTTAGATCATCTGCTCAAACTTTAAGGGATGAGGAGAAACTGCTTCTCCCGTCAGAAATCTAGGCAAGAACAATTTCAAACCGTGCTCGCAGCAGAGTCACCAAACTGCAGTTCAAGTAGAAACATGATGTTCTTTGTATTAATAGTTCTTTGGAGAGAGAAAGGCTGAGCTCTGAGTTGTCGAGAGATGTCATTCAACGGGGAATGTGGGAAGCCAGGATGGAATTTGGCTGGAGGATCAAGTCATGAGAGAAAAAAGAGATCAAGTGAGGCATTAAAGGATAAAGAAATAACCCCATGAGAGCAGTTCTTGAAATCTGGGAAGACATTTTATGCCTTGAAAAGGCAAGTTGCTGGTATGGCAAAATTCCAGGGGAGTCCCCAAGTCAGAATTTGGATGGACTGGATGGAAAATTGGTTCCACCTGCCAAAAAACAAGAATCCCTGTGACTGCATAGAAAAGACTCTGCTTTTTGGAAACCAAAAGCTTTGACCTTCAAATGGAGGCTTATATAGGGACAAATAGGGCAGGCCAGAAAAGAGATTATGGGAGAAGTGGCCAGCAGGGAAGGACTTAGAGAACCACAAAATGTCAGGGCTCCACAATTAAAGTGGAAAAGCCAGCTCAGAGTGATTAAATGGTAACATCATGATCACACCATGGATCGTGGGCTACTCTGTTTTGCCCTCCAGAAACCCTCTCCACTGAGGGTGGCGCTATGCTCCAGAGGCTCACTTTTGTCGACTATGTCAACAGGATCCTTTACTCTCTGGCCTCTTCTTGGGGTTGCCCAAGGGGAGATGCCTGCAGGAGACTAGAGGATGGAAGGAAAGAGAAATGAGGGTGTTTACTCCCCCAGCTCCTTCCCCACTGGGGCCAAAGACTGGGACCATTATGGAAGGCTCTTTCCACAAGTCCAGCTCTTCCCACATTCCCGTAAGTGCCCCATCTCCTTGCTCCTTCAGGCCTGGAGTCATAATGCCCCCGCCCCCCCAGATGTTGCAACCTCTGGAGTGTTTCCCCATTCCTTTTGGCTCCCCTTAACCCTTCTTATACCTTTATAAATACTGTTCTTTATCACTTCATTTGAGTGTCATTTCTTTCCTGATGCAACTCTGAAGGATAACAATCACTTGAGCTAGCTTACTGGAAAGGAGACACTTGTGAATTTTCATGGATCATTGTCCCTTTTGGCAGCCCAGCCTCAGAAACCCATACTCATTTCTGGAGAATTTTCCATCATATGAGTCTTGGTGGGAATTAGATCTCACTTCCCCATGCAGGATGTGGAAGCACTAGCTACTTGCTTTCTCAGCCTCCCTTGCGGCTAGGGTCTGGGCATGTGACCTAGGGTTAGTCAGTCAGAGGCACAAACTAGACTTTGAATGAGAAGCCAGTGACACAAAGACACAGGGGCAGCAGAGAGGCCCAGGCTGGTGCTGGTGGCCCTAGAAGCAGCAATATCCTGTCTCTGGGGCAGCCTAGGCAGTAGGGCCAGTATCAGTGCCTAGTGTCCAGGTGTGGAGCTTTAGCAGGGTCAGAGGGGCAAGCTGGAGGGTCTGGTACTCTGCACTGGGGACAGCAGGGTCCTCACCAGATAAGCCCTGGGTGTCTGCCATTGTGGTGTCTAGATCTGCTTCTCCAGTTTTCCCAGCCATGCCAAAAGCCCCCTGTTATCTTTTCCATTGATTCTTCTTCTGATTAAATCGACCAGCCTCAGTGAATCCCAACTGGAGGTTTCCTTGCAACTTAAGCGCGGATTGCAGCCCGGCTTCACAAGGAAACAGAAAACAGTCAATGGCCAAGGCAGCCACTCCCTCTGGCTCCCACTCTGGTGCCTCAGTCTCTCTCTCTCTTTCAATCTCTGTGTAGTACACTCACCACATCCTTCTCCAGCTGTGGTTTTGTCTTAATTCATGGAAAGACATTATAGCCTGTTGGTTAGAAAGCACCCACTTTGAGGTCAGCACGCCTGGATTCAAATCCCAGATGGACTGTTCACCGACTGTGAGATTTTGGTTAAGTTACTGAACCTCTCTGGGCTCTGTACAATAAGAATAATAGGAGGGTCTTTTTGTTTTGAGGACAAAATAAGATAATGTATGTAAAGTCCTCACCAAGCTACTTGGGTCATGGAAAGCATCGATAACTGCTGCTACTGTCGTCTTCACCAGTGGCATTATTGTCATCATGACTCAAGGGCCTTATGGAAACTACTCAGCAGGTGTCTTTGACCTCAAATGCCTACAGGAGCCAGGTTGGCAACAAGATGAGTGAAAGGGAGCCATGTATAAGAACATACTGGGGCAAGGTGGGGACAATGAAAAACAGGAGAGTGTGCACCTGTCTAGAGGGGGAAGCCGCCTCCTGGCAACAGCCATTTGTTGCCATGTGGACTGGGAGGCCAGTGATGCCAGATGTTCCACTATTTTAAGAGAGGCCAGAAATCCAGATATTTTGGGGAAGCTCGATGTTTTTTAAAAATCTCAAAAGCAGCCAGGCAAGATGGCTCATGCCTATAATCTCAGTGCTTTGGGAGCCCAAAATGGGAGGGTTGCCTGAGGCCAGGAGTTCGAGACCAGCCTGGGCAACATGGCAGAACCCCCATCTCTACAAAAAAATTAAAAAAAAATTAGCCGAGCATAGTGGCACACTCCTGTAGTCCCAGCTATTCAGGAGGCTGAGGCAAGAGAATTGCTAGAGCCTACAAGTTCGAGGCTGCAGTGAGCTATGACGGTGCCACTGCACTCCAGCCTAGATGACAGAGCAAGACCACATCTCTTAAAAAAAAATCTGAAAGCACTGTACACTCCAAACAAAACCTTCTGGGGCCATGGCAGGGAAAGAAACTCGTTGGGTCAGTTTCATTCCATTGGCTCAATCAGCTATTGCCATGTCCTGACACCCACCCAGGCGGAAATGTGGTGGAAATTCTCTGACAGTGGGGTCTGGGCAGGAATGTGGTGACAGGCACACTTTAGAGAGGAGAAGCAAGGATTGAGGGAATGCCCCAAGAGTTGCTTTTCTGTGGATGCCAGGCTTGCTGAAAACAAATGCATCAGAGATGTGATAAGTTCTGAAAACTCCGGGGTTAAAATAGAGGCTTATTATTTTGTTTTTTATTTACATAATGTGTCTGGAAGCAGGGCAGAACAGAGCTGTTACAAGGGCTCAGATATGTCCACATGATTTCTTCCATTTTTTCACACCTCCATCTTGGTATGGAAGCCCTTGTCCTCATGCTTGTCACCTCATGGTTGCAAGATGGCTGCAACTGCAACCATCACATTTATGTTCCAGGCAGAGAGAAAAGGAAGTGAGAAGTAAGGGATGGATTTCCCAGAAACTCCCAGCATATTTCTTTTTCCATCTCATTGGCCAGAGCTAGTTCCCATCCCCATACCTAGCCACAAAGGAAACTGCAAAGGTGGGTATCTTTAGCTTTGTACATTGCAGCCCCAAATAATATCAGGGTTCTTTAACTGGAAACAAGGAGAGAATAGACCTTGAGTAGGAAATCGGCAGCCTCTGCCACCTCCTCTGAATATGTACTATGTGCCAGACTGTGGCTAAGTACTAGGGACTTGATATTAGTAGGACTTTATGGACTAAAGGCACAGCCTGCACAGCAGCAAGACGCAGAAGTAGTTGTGAAACCCAACACAGCTGGGCTTGGTTCCAAAGTGAGAAAATCAGCTTTTGGCTCCTTAGAGCTCCTCTGGCCTCCCGTCCTTCCTGACACCTCCCTGACCCTCCTGCTGTCGGTGTGGCCTTGCCAGGGGCCAAGTTTGGTGGGAAGAATGTGTGGTTAACACCAGTGGCAGTTTCAGGAGGCACCCAAGAGATGTTCCAGAGAGAAATATGTAACTGGCACATCAGGTTTATAATGTATATTAATTCCTGACATGTAATTTTAGTAATATATGTAAAGCAAAAAGTCCAAGTGCTGATTTAGGAGCCTTGTTATTGCCCTGTCAGCAGGATTCATGTTCTGTTTGCTCAGTGCTCCGGGTCCAGCACCTCACCTAGGGCAGCGGGAAGGAGAAGGCTCTCTGACAGGTGCCAGCTCACGGGGGAGGCCCCCATTGATGGGGATGAGGCATCAGTCAAGTGTGTGGGGGCCCTGGTAGGGTTGGCAGGAGATCATGTGGCAGAGAAGACTGTGCGGCTAGACCACTTTCCAGCTGAGGCCAGGGGCAGATCCATCCCTTCCCCTCAAAGGCAGTAACAGCTTGAAGTCTAGAAAACTGTGGACTTTGGAGTGCAAAGCCAGCTCTGCCACATTATCACCATGGGACTTTGGACAAGTTACTCCAGCTCTCTGAGCCTCCATTTTCCCGATCTGTAAATGAGAATCACAATAGCACCCACTTACCAGGGCTGTTGTGAGGTTTCAATAGGAATAACAGGTGCTGAGCACTTACTGTGGGCCAGGGTAGTGTTCCAAGTGTCTGACGTGCATTATCTCACTGAAGCCTCACAGCAACCTCGTGAAGTAGATACTATTATGATCCCCAATTTACAGTTGAAACAAATGAGCCACAGCGAGGTGAAGCAAGTTGCTGAAGGTCACAGAGCTAGGGGACTGGCAGAGCTGGGGTTCAAACCTAGACAGTCTGGCCCCAGAGTGCACCCTATTAGATGCTTCAGCAGACTGCTGTATTTTACAGTAGGCACACAGTAAAGGGCAATTCTCTAGGCCAATGTTGTCCACTATAACTTTCTTTGATGAAATGTTTTGTAATTCTATGCTGTCCAATAAAGGAATCATTAGCCACAGATGGCTACTGAGCATTTGAAATGTGGCTAGCTTGACTAAAGACCTGAATTTTTAATTTAATTTTAATTATTATTATTTTTGGAGACAGAGTCTCACTCTGTCACCCCAGCTAGAGTGCAGTGGCATCATCGTAGCTCACCGCAAACTCAAACGCCTAGGCTCAAGTGATCCTCCTGCCTCAGCCTCCTGAGTAGCTGGGAGTATAGTTGCGTGCCACCACGCCCAGCTAATTTTTCTATTTTTTTTTTTTTTTTTTTTTTTTAGTAGAGATGGAGTCTTGCCCTTGCTCAGGCTGGTCTGGAACTCCTGACCTCAAGCGAACCTCCTGCCTCAGCCTCCCAGAGTGCTAGGACTACACCCGGCCTAATTTTAATTAATTTAAATAGCCATTGTAGCCAGTGGCTCCCATACTGGACATGCAGCTCTAGGCTCCCCGCCCACTCTTACCCTTGCTGGAGGGGTTTAACTCCTTACAGCTATTGGCCTAGAACCTCAGAGAGGTCAGCAGCCTGTGTGAATTAGTAGCAAGGTTTGACGTTACTATTCTAACAACATCGGACCATTTGAAACAAATGGGCAAGGTAAAGAAGCTGGACAGATGGGTACTGCATGAATTAAATGAGCGTCAGAAGAGAAATCATCTTGAAGCTTGCCTTTCTTTGCTGTCATAACATAAAGGCGACCATTTCTACACCGTATTGTTTCATGTGATGAAAAATAGATTCTTTTTGACAATTGCAAGCATTCAGCACAATGGTTGGATAAAGATGAAGAGCCGAAACACAGTCCCAAACCAAATATTCATCGAAAAAAGCTAATGGTGTCTATTTGGTGGTCTAGCGCTGGTATTATCCACTACAGCTTCATGAAACCTGGTCAATCGATTACAGCAGATGTCTACTGCAACCAGTTGGATGAAATGATGAGGATGCTTGTGATTAAGCAGCTGAGACTGGTCAATAGAGACAGGTCAATCCTCTTGCAAGACCACATGTTGTGAAAAACAACGCTGTTCAAAGTACAAAGGCTGGACTTGGAAACTCTCTGTCATTCACTGTATTCGCCAGACCTTGCACCAACTGACTACCACTTCTTCCAGGCTTTGGACCACTTCTTGCAAGGAAAAATATTCAATTGTCAACAAGCTGTGTAGAATGCCTTTTGCGATTTCATGGCCACTTGCTCTCCAGCCTTCTTTGCTGCTGGCATAAACAAGCTACCATTAAGATGGCAAAACTGTGTTGATAGTTTAGGCACATAGTTTGATTCATTATACTGCTTCTTGTTTGAAATATAATAAATTACACTTTTGACTCGAAAGCGGACATTTCATATTTTAATGAACTAATATATATATATATATATATATATATATTTCCTCCTAGTGTATTGCTTGACTTTTTAATCCTCTTAACAGGGTCTATCACATGTAGGTTTGTGCAAGTGCACTCTATGATGTTCCCATAAGGACAAAATCGCTTAATGCATTTTTCAGTACATAACACTGTCAAGTGACACATGAGTGTAGATATATAAACCTAGAGAAAGTTACATCTTTGTGTTATTGAGTCATCTTATCCAAGAACATGATACGTTTTCCTATTTGTTCACATCTTTCATGTCTTTGGTAGTATTTTAAACTTTTCTTCATGTAGATTTTGCACATCTATTCCTGAGTATTTTGTAAAGAAATGTTTAAATTTCTTCACAATTTGAGTCTCTTTGCATCTTTTTTGTGGGTATTGTACATGGCATATTTTCTTCCATTCTGTCTTCCAGCTGGTTATCGTTTGCATATACGAAAGCAGTTGATGTTTATTTCTCCTTTGCCATGTTGGTCTGTGAAATTCTTTGATTGTTTGCAACAGTTTCTCAATTGATTGTCTTGGTGTTTTCAGTTACATAAACTTTTCCCCTAAATAGCGATAGATTTATTTCCTCATTTCCCAATTTATACCTAATAAGATGACCTAATATAATAAGAAGAGAACTCAGTTCCCTACCCTTGTGATCTGGAAAAGAGATGTCTCAACAAATTAGCTATAATAAAGGATACAAAAGGCAGAATCAAGACAAGAAGCTCAGATGTTTGGAATCCCAATCTAAGTTCATTTGCAGTGCACTGTGTAGCCTGCCGGCGAAGGGCCCACCCGTCTACACCCCCCTCGCTGCTGCTTCTCAAACAGTCAGCTCAAGACTGCCTCTCAAAACCCAACCACAGCTTTTCCAGACTGGGTTGAAACAGTTTAACTAAAATCTTACTAAAAATCTAAGAGGAGGGGGAGAAGAGAAAGGGTGGAAATGCTGGCTTTCCTGGGGTTGCACAGTGGCTTTTGGCAAAAGTCATCACACCAGAGCTTGCCTCACCTTTCCACAGTCTTAGAAGTTGGGAGAATCTACCAGAAAGAACCATTGCATCTTTTGCTGCAATGGATATAAGTCTAAGATATAGTGCTAAATAAAACATTCCTGTTGCATAACAATATACCAAATGGACCTATTTTTTATTTTGAAAAGTATATGCCAACACATGCATAGCCCTAACAGCAGTGATCTCTAGAGGTTGTGGCTATGAAGAATGTCTTAGTGTGTTTTCTGCTATGAAAACAGAACACCACAGACTTGGTAATTTTTAAGGAACAGAAGTTTAGTTGGCTCATCGTTCTGGAGGCTGGGAAGTCCAAGAACATGGTGCCAGCATCTAACGAGGTCCTTCCGTTGGTGGAAGGGCAGGAAGCAGAAGCTAGCTCACAAGACAGAGAGAGAAACTGGGCTGAACTCATTCTTTTATCAGGAGCCCACCTGCATTAACTAACCCACTCTTGTGAGCCCAAATGATCTAAACCTGCCTTAAAGGCCCCACTCCCTAATACCATTACATTGACAATTAAGTTTCAACATGAGTTTTGGAGGGAGACACTCAAAATATAGTAAGGAATATTTATTTTCCACATTATCAGTGTCTGTTATGTTGGTGTTTTTACATAACAACCAGGTATTGCTTTTGTCATAAAAAAGAGCACATGCTAACACATTCTAAAATGTTTACAAGTGAAATATTAAATAATATGGTGTCTGAGATTTGTTTCAAAATAACATGGGAAGAAAAGAAATGGGTGTGGGCAGAGATGAAATCAGACTAGCCATAGATTGATAATCACTGAATTTGAGTGATGAACACATAAGACTGTGCTATATAATTCCTTCTACTTTTGGATATGTTTTTGGGATTTTCTGCAATGGAAAGATTTTAAAAGGAGATAATTTTATAGACACAGATATGAAGAGATAGACAGTAGTTTTTAAAGTCACAGAATGGTATGTATAATATCCCACCTATGTGCAAATACTTGTATTTCTATATGTATTGGTATACATATGGGCAAAAATCTGGAAGGATCAAATAATAATAACAAGACAGTTTACTGAACACTTTTGAGAGTATCAGGCAGCATCTTAAGTATAGAAATCTCTAGTTTCTTTTTTAAAGATGATATATTTAAAGCCACCACCTGCAAGTCTTTTGGAAATTTAAGTCTTTGTTAGCCCTGTACATTTTTTGACATACTTTCCATCAAAGAGTGGTGTCTATATTCCCTCTTTTTGAACCTGGGTGGGCTTCTGTTTTGACCAATAAAGTACAGCAAGAGTGATTCAATGCTCTCAGTTTCAGAGCTGGAGTCACAAAAGACCATGCAGCTGCTGCCTTGTTCACTGGAATATTTGATCTTGGGGCACTGGGCCACTATGGAAGAAGTTTAACTACCCTGTGGCTGCCACGGTAGGAGGAAGCCCAAGCCACACGGAGAAACCATGTGTAGGTGCTATGGTCAACAGTCCCCACTGAGCCTGGTCTTTGAGTCATCCCAGCCCAGGCACCAGACATGTGAGCAGAAAAGTCTCCATGTGATTCCAGGGCCCAACCATTGGAGTCTTCTTTGATAAGATCCTTAACATCATAGAAGAGAAATAAGTTGTCCCTTCTGTGCCCTGGTTGAATTCCTGACCCTCATAATCTGTAAGTGGAATAAAATTGTTTTTGTTTTACATCACTAAGTGGGATGGTTTGTTATACAGCAATAGATGACTGGAGCATACAGACTTTCAATCATGTTAGATAATTACATTTGGTTCTTAAGGTTTAAGTCACTGTAAAGCGCATTTTTCCCTCACTTGTAGTTAATCACAGCCTAACTTGTAAACAAGACTGTAGTCTTCTTTACTTGTTTTTTTTAAGTTAACCTATTCTTTTTGTTTAAATATGTCTTTAAAAAAGAAAAAAGAGTATTTTTCTAACACAGTAGAAACAACTGCTACTAAAATTTAAAATTATGGCTTTTCTACATGTCATTTAAAATCATTTTGTAGCCCACCAGGGATACATCGCATCTTCTAGGACTTAACTGCACTAAGCTTTTCTTCTGATCGCAAAGGTCTCTTCTAACTTTGCATTTGAGAATTTATAAGGTTCCCTCTCCCAGGTTGTCACTGCATGCTGCCCCAGGAGGCCTTGTGCTCTGAAGGAGTTCACAAACCTCATTCCTGTGCGGTGCACGGGACAGTGCATGGGCAGCGACCCACACTGCGAAGGGTCAGAGTAAGGGTCCCACTTACAAGCTCATCAGCTAGACTATATCCTGGATGCCGGCAACAGACACAGACTTTTGGGTCAGAGATAAGGAATTGTATCACTTTCAGAGAAATTATAGCTCGAGCTTCAAGTTTATTACAGATTCTCTAAGCCCCCCAAGTCCCCAGGAGGTGATGCATGTGGGTCTGCACACATGGTACATCATGTCACAGGAGAGGAATACTGAGCTTGGAGAAAATACTGCTTTTACAGTGAGCAGTACCAAGCCCAGGTAAAGGAATAGCTTGGGTATAGGGCAATCAGGGCCTTGCCTTCCTGATATATCCAGCAAGAACACACAGGGATGCTCAGGGTCCATAGATGTCCTGATCACAAGCCCCATGGCCCAGGTCAGAGAGGCTGGGGGTGCTGTGAGGTTTTAGACCTGAAACTCCACCACCGTCTCGAGTCCTAAAAGCACAACATAAGATCAGCAAAGTGGGCAAGGGGTATTATCAGGTTCACCTTGATCCCACTTTAATCAGTAATAATAAAAGATGAATGGTTTGCTCACTTCAATTTAACTTTTGTTAGTATAATAACCCAAATGTTGCTGAGCTTCTTCAATTAGCATGTTCAAGGGAAATCACATTAGTGGCTTGAGTCAATTAGCTATTGCTATAGTAATGCCAGATACAATCAACCTCAAACTCCCAGTGGCATATGACAGTAAGCATTTAGTCTGGGGTTATGTGTTTCCTGGTCAGCTGGGTGGCTCTGTTCCATGCATCTCCCATCCTCCTCCTGGAACTGTGGGCTAACCAGAACACATTTAGCTCTTGGAGATGATGGAATTGCAAGAGAGCTGCCCACCTGTGCAGGCATATTTCAAGCCTATTTGCTTCAAGTCTGGTGATATTCTCACGGCCAAGTGCAAGTCAAGGAGTAAGGAGGTATACTCCACTCATGGAGGTGGAGGGGAAGGAAGCAACATTCCTGACATCAATCTAATCTATCATTTGTCAAAGGCCCATGGTTTCTCTTCTCATCATTGTTACTCACACTGCATCTCATACCCTTTTTGCAAAGTCTTCACCATATCCTCCCTTCAACCCCAAAGTACAATTAACTCTCAGGTGATGAATATTCGCATGATGGTTCCTCCCTCACCTCCCAGAACAGGGCTATGGAAAAATTTACACTCATTTTTCTCAATTAACAAATATTTCTTCCTAAAAATAAAGAAGAAATAAAACACTGACTTGGAGGATATGCCTCTAAGCTCCCTGCTCCGCCCACCAGGCTGGAGCGGCTCTTGGAGGATGTGACAATAACCCAGAGCTTTACGTTCCGGCTTTCACAAGCACGGGAGACCTTCTGTTTGAGAGGAGATGCGTATTGTGCAATTCCTCATAAAGAATGACTCCGTTCTAGTGTTTTATGGTTATATAAGGTTATAAAAGGTAATAAATTAATTTACAAATGATTCAGAAAGGAGAGAGAGAGACTAAGAATGAGAATAGCTAAAACAACTGTTTTCTTTATAGTTGAAGGGAACATACTTAGGGAATGGGCTTTACAAAGAGGTTAAACTATACAGAACCTGACTCAGAATGTCGTGTTATGTTCATATCTTTCCCTTAAAGCTTTTTGCCCCCCTTCTTTATCTCCAGGGTATGTGTGCGTGCGTGTGTGTGTGTGTGTGTGTGTGTGTAAAGAAGAATTAAGCAGGGGACACGTGTATTCCTAGGAGTCCCTGCAAGGTATTTCTTATATACTCAAAGACCTATGAACACCTGTTGCCTGGAAGGCCACCTGAAGGCTCCTCATCTTTTCCATTGCTGAAGATATCTGTATTAGTCAATAATTTTTTAATAGAAGTGATAGAAACCCACTTGCAACTAGTTTGAACAAGAAAAGGGGGATTTATTGGCTCACATAACCACACCATAGACAGTGCAGGGTGGAGCTGGTCCCAAGATGACTAGGTTCAGATATCCAAATGCCACCAGGCTCTTCCCTCGCTTTTCTGTGCTGCTTTTTGCTTGCTGGAACCCTTCTTGCCTAACACAGATGGACTTTCTAGACAGAGAGGGGAATACGGTCTTTGGCAACTCTAGAATCACAGCCTTCCAGCTTTCGCAACTCCTGGAGGACAGAGAACATCTCTCCCTGGGCTGGTGTACAAGGCTCCAGGAGATGTCTGTCATTGGCCCAGCTTGAATGACATGCTCATGGCCTGGACCAATCGCTATGGCTCCATTTCCAGAATAAAGGTGGAGAGCACTGACCTGGCTACTGGGGAATCACTGGGAACCATGAAACCGCTTTAATTTGTATAAGCTCCTTACGAGAACTATGAAGCTGGTAGCAAGCCCTCTCCCCAGGCTGACATTAGGAGGCCCATCTGTATGATGGGAGAGGGGTGATCTGGAAGTCCCTCCCACACAGGCATCCTGTGACCCTTTTAAAAAATCATACACTATTACTCCCTCTCACACTCTCTTTGGTGGCCCTCTAAGTTTGGTCCCAGTGAACAGGGCAGGTTAAATGCCACCAGGGTAGCCGGCCTCAGGTGCAAAACTGGGCAGCAGCTGCCCACGTCTTTGGGGCAGGGTTGTGGGAATCACGGTCACCCACAGTTCCTGCACCCCTGGGAGGGCTGGCTGCTGGCCAGCTTCACTGCAATTGTGACCCTGTTTGAAGCTTGGGGCACTGGGACCTTGACACGAGGGAAGGAGCTCACAAGCCCTGAGTTCCAGAGCTGGCTCTGCCATACCACTTAGCAGTTCTCTCTGTCCACCCCTTGCCGCTTCCTCAAGCTCCCACCGAGCGCATCTCCACTCACCCCAAAGCCTGAGTGGAGTGCCAATGCCAAAGCCAATGCAGAGCGCTCTGAAGATCGGCCCTCTGTCAAAAGGTTGCCACCTGGCTGCACATTTATTTAAGTTAAACTACACTGTTTAAGGTACATATGCATTATGTGTTATGATTAATCCACATTTGAACTAATATTTTTGGCTGACAAACCAAGTACCTGTCCTGATAACATGAAATAAAATGGCTTCTGCCATATGTGTTTAGTCTGTCATCCCCCAGTAGAATATACAATGGATGGCATTTAAAAACTATATTAAATGAATGGTGTCTTAGATGCACCTCAGATATACACGTTAGGACAAGAATCTGAGGCTAAGTGGTTTATTTGGGAGATGGTCCCAGGAAACAGGGTTAATATAGTGGGGAGTGAGACAGCAAGGAAAGGCTGTCAGCCAATTGTGTGTGATGAAGTAATTCCCCACCATGGTCAATTGCAGCTCAGTCGCCCTGGGAAACTCTGGGAGACAGACACACGCCTCGGAGTTATCTCACATGATGGATGGGAGAGGATGGTAGGTCGCCATCAACTCCCCATCTGTCATAGGCTGAACGAGATTTCTGTGTGTGTTACATGTCTACATCGCTGCAGCAATCACCTTTGGAGCTCTGAGTGCTAGGGAGCTACGGCAGTTGGCTGCAGATGGATTTCATTCCTCTAAACTGTGATATCCAAGGGTTTCTCCAGCCTACCACTGAATCAACGGAGAGGGGAGGGTGGTTTACATGAGGATCCATGTGCCATCCCCTGGCCTCTCAGGAAACATGCCCAGAGCACAGCACAAGGATCCACGTGTGGACTGGTGGACACCCAGACACCGTGGCAAGTCAGGAAGAGGCGAGATCACAAAAAGATGAAGCTTTTACTCAAACATACAAAATACCTACATGAGACTGTTACACTGCAAGAGACTCAGTTACAGTTAATAATCAGATTTATGTCTTTCTCTTTCAGAAAATAAGGAAAGCACAAGAAAAAAAAGTTGTCACTTATAAAAAATAAAGAACATACTCTCAAAGTACTGTATTGCAAAAAAATAAAATAAAATAAAGAACATATACAGTTTTTGGTGCCTGTGAGTTGTAGAAGATAGATTTCGATCCTCCCAACAAGTCCAATCCCCATGAGGACAGGGGCCTTTACCTGCTTTGATCATCGCCATATTTGTAGCCCGCAGCCCTGTGCTGGACACGTGAAAGATGCAGAATTAAGGTCTGTTGAATAAATATATGCTCTAAATTTCTCTACCAGTGGCCCCTTCCCTCCTGAGATCCAGGCCATTTAATTTCAATTAGTTCATTGCAGCTTCACCTAGAGCTGGGCAGGAGTGCTGGGATTTTCTCTCAGACAATTAAGTGCTTTAGTGGAGAGTTGGAGGGTGAGGGGTCGCTCGCTCTCTGTGCCCCATGCAAGTATGTCTGGCCTCAAAGAAAACCGTGAGGCTGTCAGAGCACTGGCCGGTGACCGAAGGGCTGTGTGTGTCCCTTCAGTTTAATGTCCTCTTAATTAGTATAAATAATAGCTGGGCCATCCCTTGCCACCACTGCCTGTCTGTCTCCAAGGCTCATTATGATCAGGGATGAGCAGCACTCTTCGGATTCCTTATGTCCCCGTACACGATGCTGTGAAGAGTCTTCCATAATGCCCAGCCCACAGTAGTTGCTTAATGGGTGTTACTGCTTTTCTGAGTTTGGCACTGCTGTGAGGCCCCACCAAGCTTAGGCATTTGAGGCTGGGCCTCTGCGCCCCTTTCCCTGCATCCAGAGGGCTGGAGGTGAGGGTCCTAGGAGAGAAAATGGCAGCCACACCCAAGACAGAAGGAACAGCTCTGTGTGTGCAGGGCAGGGCTGGGCTGGGCAGGCATCCTTCTTTGATGTCAGTGTTTAACCTGGCAGGACATTTTGAAATATGTGGTCAAGGGTTTCAAACCAGCAGCCTACAGGCTAAATGGCTGTATATATATTTTTTAATTCAAACGAATTCATAACATTTTAATGTTGAGAAATTTCACAACTTAGCCTACATTTCCTGCCTCTCTAAGGAAAAAAAAATCAGGTGATCTGGCCACACTGGGCCCAGATTCCACAGAAAACACTTGGCTGAAGCTGGGTATCCACCACCCCGCTTCGCTGGGTGTGTGCTTAGCTACTGCAGACCTCACTCAGCCTGCTGCCCTTGCCTATGCTACCTGCCTGGGCCCGTGAGCATTTGAGTTTATTTCCCAGCTCACTGAGCAATTGGAAAAACTGGGGCTCAGAGAAGGAAGTGGTTTGAGTTGTCCAAGCTCATACCACTAAGTAATGGCCAACTTCATACTGGCCAACTTCACACAGACTCCCAGTACTGTGCTCTCATATCACACCACTTTCTGTTGCTGTTTCTAAGTTTTTTCATCTGTACAGGAGCTACTGCAGTGGGAGGTGCAGTGGAAGGAGCTGACTCAGAAGCTCTGCCTCTGCCTCACTGGGGCTGTTACTTCCCATCTCTGGGCCTCAGCTTCCCCATCCATAAAATGGGACTAATGGGACTAATGATTATCCTACTCTCTTAGGTGTAGGAGGGCTTTGAGAATTCTTTGGAGCTAGGAAATGTTATTGAACATGATTGCTGTTTCGATTTTTTTTTCTTTTGAGACAGAGTCTTGCTCTGTTGCCTATGCCAGAGTGCCGTGGCGTTAGCCTAGCTCACAGCAACCACAAACTCCTGGGCTCAAGTGATCCTCCTGCCTCATCCTCCCGCGTAGCTGGGACTACAGGTGCATGCCACCACACCCAGCTGATTTTTTCTATTTTTAGTGGAGATGGGTGTCTCACTCTTGCTCAGGCTGGTCTTGAACTCCTTGTCAAGTGATCCTCCTGGCTTGGCCTCCCAGAATGCTAGGATTACAGGTGTGATCCACTGTGCCCGGGCTGTTTCGATCGTTTATTGCTATGTAACATAGCATCTCAAAACTTAGTGGTTTAAAACAATAACCATTTTATTTGCTTATGATTATTCAATCTGGGCTGGGCTCATGTGGGCGGTTTTTCTAGTCATCTTGCTGGTAGTCACTCTGTGGCTGCATTCAGCTGGCAGGAGGACAGAATATACTGACTGGCCACGCCTGGGTCAGATGCCATCGTCAGGATCATGGGGAATGGGGCCAGCCCGTTCTGAACTAATAATAATAATAATAATCATAGATGACATTTAGTGAGTGTTTGCTATGTGTCAGACACTCTTTCAAACACTTTATGTGAATTAACTCATGTAATCCAATAACTCTGTGAGGTAGATGTTATCCTCCACATTTCCTATGAGGCACAGAGAGGTTAAGGAATTTGCCCACATTCACACAGCTGGTAAATAGCAGAGCCAGGATTCAAATCTGGGCAGTCTGACTTCAGTATGTACATTCTTTATGTCCTGGACCAAGAATGGGAGTGGAGGCTCATAGGAAAGTCAGATACTGACAGCCGACCCCAGGACTCCACGATGGCGTCAGTTGCACCAGCGAAGGATGTCAAACTAGGGTAGCTGCCAAGCTGGATACTGATGCGGGATTTTACCCTTAGAGGCACTGCTGGAACGTTTCAAAGAGGTCACTACGGGTATTACAAGTACGTCAATGTGAAGAAAGGGAGCGTCGCCAATATGGAGGGCACACTCCGCACTCCTGACCACGACCTCCTTGGCCTCCTTGGCATCCCTCCATGAGGAACTTGATCATCAATCTGACTTAGAGAAGTCAGAGCTCTTATTCTTCACTCCCTTTATCATCAATAACAATCATCATAACAGCTTACTATTTCCTGAGCACCTTGTTTCATATCCCAATGAGAATTAACCTCCAAATAAAAGATGACTGATATATGTTAAAAAAAACAAGTCAGATACTAATATCAAGAAGAGGGTATACTTACCTGGCAGGGGAGATACCATGATTACGAAGGTGGTTTTCCCAGGGCGAGGCTTCTCCATTGTACTCCGAATGTGCTGACCCCTGCGATTTCCCCAAATGTGGGAAACTCGACTGCATAATTTGTGGTAGTGGGGGACTGCGTTCGTGCTTTCCCCTGTGGGGGGGAAAAAAAGAAGAGAGGGTATCTTCTTAGCTTTGTGCCTTGAAAAATAATTTAAAAATAAAATAAAAAAGAGGGAGAAAAGATACAGTGCAGGTAAAATCAGTATCTATACCCTGCAACCACCATTAATCACCATAAAAATCTGATGTGCCATTTAGAGCTACAGAACACCTTTATGTTCCATGTGCAGACCCCTGGGTGCTTGGGTATCTTTCTCTCTATCCCAGCTGGGATTCTTTTATTCTTATAGTCCCCTAAGTGAATACAAAGCTGAAAAGCTATGGAGCCACTTGGTCAAGAACTCTTGAAGTACATCAAATAAGAACATCCAGAAGTACATGATACCAACATCTGGCCATGAACTCTTAAAATAACATGGAGAAGTGAATTTGGAGAAGCAGATGGAGGACATGAAGGAGAACGGTAGGTGACACCTGCAGAAAGGCACCTGGGGCACCAGGACTGAAGCAAGGATGATTGAAAAGTCTCTGGAAGTGTGTGTGACTCTTCTGAGTACTGGGGTGAGATGAGGCTAGAAGGTCTCATGTATCTGTCATTTCCTCGACACTCAATCCTTTTTGTATGAGATGCTCTAGAGATGGTTTTTCTCATTCAGACAAATGTCACAGACGCAATGCCTTCCTTGTTTATGTTTCTTCTAATGTGCTTCTGCTTGAGCAAGTTAGCCTTTAATGTCAATTTCAATTAATGTTGCTGCACCTGATCTCAGTGGTGCCACTCATGGATGCAATGGCGGGCGGAAGAAGGCCACTGGGAAGTGGGCAGAGGTGTCCCCTCTTGTTTGAAGGCTTGAAGGCTCTGGTGGGGGAGGCATTGGGAGGGAAATTGTAGAATGATTTACTCCCTACTTGATGAAGACCATACTTTAATGATGCCAGGCTGTCTTTTGTTTGACTACAAAAAAAAAAAAAACTAATGTGGAAACCCAGTAGCAAGGCAGAGAGCAGAGACAAGGGCTCTGAGGGCTGAGCCAGTGAGGAATGAGAGACATACAGCCTTCTATTGATCTATGAGAGCATCCCCATAACCCTGAGGCCCCCAGCCCTCAGTCATAGGGATGGGAACTGTATGCACCAAGCCTGCTAACTGCTGCCCTAGAAATTCCCTGATTCTGCCACATGCACTTTCTTCCCTCCCAACCAGATGGCTCAAAGCTGGTGGTCTCAGGCCAACACGTCTGTGTGTGGACTGAGCTCAGCATGGCAATGGGATGAACCAGAGTTTGGTGGGGGCGCAGGGTAGCACAGCAAGGCTCAGGGTGGGTAGAGACAGTCCCAATCTGCCAAACCTTCCTTCCTCTCTTCTTCCTTCCCTTCCTCCCTTCCTCCCTTTCTCCCTCCCCTTCCTCCCTTTCTCCTATCCTTCCTTACAACGGAATTTGTTCCCTTCCAAAGGGGAATTTGTTTAGGAAAGAGAAGATATGGATTTATGTTCTCCAAGAGATGCTTCTCTCCCCTTGAGAAGTCAGAGCTCTTATTTTTCATGCCCTTTATCATCAATAACAATCATTATAAGAGCTTTCTATTTCTTGAGCACCTTCTACGTGTCAGGGGACACCATATACATTATTTCTAGTCTTCACAACAACCCTCAAGGTAAATGTGATTTATGTCCACTTTCTTTAGGAGGAGATTGGGGCTTAGAGAGCTTGAAGGGCTTTTCCAATTAAGTGGTGGGATTGTTACTGTTGTTGTTTTTTTTAGCCAAATTACTT
The DNA here is from genome assembly GCA_963574885.1 of Lepilemur ruficaudatus. Taxonomy (NCBI): domain Eukaryota; kingdom Metazoa; phylum Chordata; class Mammalia; order Primates; family Lepilemuridae; genus Lepilemur; species Lepilemur ruficaudatus. Next base: position 23,421 of record CAUYRT010107327.1, read on the forward strand.
CTCACTTGAGGAGTTTTGTTTTGTTTTGTTTTTTGTAGAAACAAGGTCTCCCTATGTTGCCCAAGGTGGTCTCATACTCCTGGCTTCATGTGATCCACTTCAGCCTCCCAAAGTACTGGGATTACAGGCGTGAACCACTGAGCCTGGCCAGGACTGGAGTTTGAACTGAGGCCTGTTCATTCAATTTCTGGCTCCAATGTCATAAATTACTGAACACTTGGGAGGGCCAGGCTCCTGGCTAAGACCCAATGACGGGTGCATCTGAAATGAAAAATGTCTTCTATTCACATCCCAAATATCCCTATCAGCAAGGATTTTAACCTATACCATTCTAGGAATCAAGATGCAAGGGCTCTAGCCCTGGTTTTACTCTTTTGATGGGCAGCTGTCAGTGTACATGATGTATGAGCTCCCCTCTTTAGGTCGTATTCTACATCTGTAAAACGGGCAAGTTGGACTAAATATCTCCAAGGGTCAGTTCAGTTCAATCTAGTCTGACAACACTTAAGGGGACTTACTCTGTGACTGTGCTGGGAGGGTACAAAGAGGGGCAAGACAGGACTCTGTCCTCTTGGTGAGCAGGACGCATGCTTTAATAGTTATAAATAAAGGGCAATAAAGCTTGGAGAGCAGAGCATCTCATTTAGACTTAGCCAGTGGCAAGGTTCATGGCAAAGGTGGTGGGGCAGGCTTCATCGAGGAGGCACCATTGGTTTGGGGGCTTGAAAAGAAACAGAACATGTGTGGGAGCGGATGGGAGGAAGCTTTTCCCAGCCAACACCACATGGAGCAGAATCACCCGGTCAACCCATAAAATTATAAGTAACAAATCATAGTTGTTTTAAGCCGCTAAGTTTTGGAGTGGTTTGTTACGTAACAACAGATAACTAAAACAGACCCCAAAAGTGTATACTCATAGACTTTATTCTAAAGGCCAGAGATTGCCAATTTCCAGACCACAGCCTACCATAATTGGCTTGCAGACATAGTTCATTTGCCTTGAATAGTTTTTTTTTAATATTTCGGCCCAACATTTAAAAATTGGGAAATTTTATATGAAAATGCAGATTTTATGGTTCTCTTGAAAAAGCCTGCATCTCAGCACCTGTGTTCTAGCAACAGCTGGCTGGTTGTCCCCTATCTATGTGGCAGATGTTCTCTGCTCCCTGTCTCACCCCTAACCTGCTTTCTGGCCCCTATAAGCATTTGAGTTTTTGATCCATGCTGTTGGCATGGCAATGGAAAGCCACTGACGGGTTTTGAGCAGAGGAGGAATGATGAGAGCTGGGCAGTGAGTGATGTGTTGGCGGGGAGTGACTCTGGGGCAGGTGTAGTCAAAATCACCAGACCATGAACTCCATTTTTTAGGAAATGCTCCTTCCCTTTCTCTGATTATATGGCTCCAGTGGGGCTACCATCTCCCTATATGCCCCACCTGCCTATTCACAATGATTGGTTAAAGAGTGGCACCTGGCTTAAGTTGGGCCGGTCATCATACCTGGCCCTTCAGCATATACACAACAGATCCAGAGATGGGGATCTACCCATGTTCGACCAATCAAAGTTTTTCCCTAAAATATGGTCCTTAGGACCAGAAGCAGAAATCCTTAGTCTCTCTCTGGTGGAGCGGGTGAGAGGTGTAAGTGGTGAGAGCTGCTGTGGCCAAGTGTCCAGACTTGAGGAGAAAAGCCCACGCGCAGAGAGAAGAGACAAGGACTAGGGAGAGAGTCCTGGTGACATTCAAGTCTCTGATCCCATCACTCCAGCGCATTTTCTGAGCCTAGTTCTCCAGCCTTCCTACCAGCTCTGGGAGCTCCCTATTCCCTGTTGATAAATTCCTTTGCTGCTTCTGTTACCCTGAGTTCATTTCTTCTTCTTCTTCTTTTTTTTTTGTAATTTGCAATGGAGAACACTGGCTGTAAGCAGGGGTTTTGAGGCAATGCTAGGAGGGCTACTCCTTATCCCAGTCAGGGAGAAGCCAAAAGAAGGTTTATCCTTAAATGGAAGAGCAGGAAGGAGGTGGTGCCATTCCCACTGGAAAGTGCCTTTAGCCTGGGAGGCAGGCATCCTCTCTGCCACTGTCTTCCTGCAGAACCTTAGGTACATCTCTGTGCCTTTCCCCGCCTCCATTTCCCTACCTGTAAAACAGGACCAGGAAAAGAATAGTGAATCTCTAACTGTATTCTACAACACCTGGGATTTTGTGGAGGGACCACTGTTAAGAAGGGTGGTTTGGGGCTGGGGTGGGAAGGCCTAGTAGCAGGACTCTGGGCTCCCCTCCCCCACTTCAAGCAACCTCCCCAATCTGTTTTATGTGCTACCTTTCTGGGAAAGGTCTTGCTTAAGAGGGCTATATAGCTTAATAAGTTTGAAAACCCCTTTGAGGGGCTTTCCAATTCTAATAGTTCATGATTTTATAGGTTACAGGGGAAAGCATAATGACTTTCACACTGATAATAAAACTATTTTGAATGTTTGCTCTGTGTCAGGCATTGCATTAAGAGTTTTACGTACATTTATCTTATTTTTAAAAATCCTTAAAGCAACCCTATGATGTAGGGAATTACTTATTACCATTTGCAGATAAGAACCTGGGACTTGAGGGCTGGAGTAATTTGCTCAAGATCACACAGTAGTGAAGTGGGGTTTGGACCCAAATTGTTTAGAAGGCATGAATTGGAAGCTCACAGGCCAAACCCTGCCTTAAGATGTGTGTCTTTTGGTCTGCATGGTGCTTTTTTTTTTTCTTTTAAAACTTGAATTAGTTGCCAGTATTTAAAAACCAGATGATTTCATATAAGATTTGGATTTAGAGGTTCCTCCCAAACCTCCCCCCTTTTAAGATCTGGTAACTGGTAACAGTGGGGGCCTGTATTTCCACGAGTAGCGCCTTCCTCTAGAAGGGACATGAACTCATTTATGGTACCTGCCTGGCCTTACAAGCATCTGATTTTGCAACCCCTGTTCTAATGGCAAGCCTGTCTTCTTTCTTCTTACATCTCTCCATCCCCACCTGCTGATTCTCCCCCACTACCCTCTCCCTCACCTCCTCCTTCCTCTTTATTCTTTGCCTTCGATGAAGACACCTGTTGGGTCCCTCTATTCTTTTCTCTTGACTCCACCTTGCAAATCCTGGTACGTGTAGCTCTGCAAACATCATTGTCACATCTCAGAAGAGGAATGTGCCCATTCAGGATGAGTTCAGAGGGCGGAATTAAGTCCAGTGGTGGAGAAAGTGGCTGAATACACACATCTTGGAACTCAGCCCTGCATTTAAATCCTGGTTCTTTCACCTACCATCTGTGAGACATTGGCCATGTCACATTTCCTCATCCATGAAATGGGGACAAAACCACAACCAACCTTACAGGATTACTAGGAGGATTAAAAATGCAGTTGAATCAGATTAGATTTAAAGTTCATCCAACTTTGACCTTGATATTTTATCTCTACTTGTTGAACTCTATTCATCTGTTTTACTTAGGAAATTATGGCCTCAAGTTTAAAAATCACAACTCAAACTACTTAAACTATAGAGATGTATTGGTTCATACTGACATCCAGAGGTGAGTCAAGCTTCAGGAATGCCTTCATCAGGTCTCTGGCTCAATTTTTCTGCAATATTTTCTTGGCCCTGCCTTCCTCCATGTGATAGTTTTGTCTTCTGGCTGCTTCCCTCACGGTGGCTAAAAAAAAAAATCTGCTACATCATACCCTATACCACACTATCGAGAAGGCAAAAGAATGTTCCTTCCTCATCCATCACCTTTATTGGACCAACAACCCTACGTCCTTAATAATCAGGAGGTAGGATAGTGTAGTGATTTGGTACGCAGGTTCTAAAGCTGGACTCCATCATTTACTAGCTCTGTGCCATTGGGAAAGTTAACTTCTTTGTGCCACAGTTTCCTCATCTGTACAACAGGGATAATAATAGTACCTATCTCATAGGGCTGTTGTAGGAATTAAATAAGCACTTAGCAGACTGTCTGGCAATTAGTAAATGCTCCGTAAATGTTGGCTAGTGTTGCCAGCATATTTCCTTAGAAACATCTCCCTTTACTGTAATTTTCACATTCTTCTGGTCAACACTGAAAGTCTTCCTGACATTTCTCTGTTGAATTTGTAAACATTCATTCAACAAATATTAAATGAGGACCAATTGTTCTAAGCACTGGGGAATGAGCAAAACAGATAATATCTTGTCCTTGTGAAGATCACACTGTAGTGGAAGGTGGGAATGGGAGAGAAACAATAAAAAAATATAACATTTCAGGTGGTGATAAGTGCTACGTTGTAAAAATCCAGCAGGAATGAGTATGAGGAAGTACAAAGGAGTGGGGTATTATATTCTAAATATGGGCCAGGGAAAGGCTCTTTGAAGAAGTGACATTTGAGTGGAGACCTGAAGAAAGTGAGTGAGCCATACCAGTATCTGGGAGAAGAGCATTTGAGGCAGACACGATAGCATGTGCAAAGGTCCTGAGGCAGCAACATGCTTGGCATATTGGAAGAACAGGAAAGAGGTCAATGTGTGGCTGGAACAGAATGAGAGGAATGAGAGCATTAGGGGATGAGGTCAGAAGGTCAGCAGGAGAGAGGCATGTCACCTTAATTTCCTGTGAACATAATACTCAGTGTCAGCAGGGAACAGGATATCATCTGCAGAGTTAAGTTTTATATCCAAAGCCATGGATAGAGTGAGGTGAGAGCCTCAACTTGCCTGGTGGTGGGGCTGAAGGGAGGTCAGAGAAGGCTTCTCAGGGAGGTGGCTACTGAACTGAGCGTTGAAGGAAGAACTAGAGGCATCTGGGCAGAGGGTAGGAGCAAGCTAAGTAGTGAAAATGCTCAGCAGAGGGTGCTGAGAGACTGTGGTGTATTCAAGCAAATATGGTAAGGCTAGTGCATAGGGAGAGAGGTGAGGAACCCCAGAAGTGGCCAGAAACAGAGCAGAGGAAGTTGGCAGGGGCTGGATTCATTAATCCATTGATACATGGATTCAAGTGTTTATTGAGCACTAGGTGTGTGCCAGACCTTGCACTAAGTCTGGGAACATAGTGATGTACACAACAGTCAAAAACACATGAACAGACAAATGACAGAACAAGATAAATTAGAGAACACCTTTAGACAAGGTACTCAGGGAAGATCTCTCTGAGAAGGTGATATTTAAGCAGAGAATTAGGGGCAGAACATCCCAGGCCTTGCTCTCTGGGTCACCAATTCTCTAATTTTATTTCTCTTCCTTTTCAAGAGGGCATAGAGGTCAAACAACAGAAGAGCAGTTACAACTGCTGGCCTGGCAAAGCCGGGACTCTGAATTCAAACTCTGCTCCGCTCTCATGAATCTCATCTCTTAGGCAGGTTCTGTAGCAGCAACATGAAAAATACAATCGTAAAATCACAGGTCGGATGAGGCATGGAAAATTTGTTTGGTCAGCTCCCAGCCTTTGAGGAAAGTCTATAGCTGAGGACTGAAGGACAACGGTCCTCTTGTGTCTCACAAGACCCCTCTGGCTGTTCTGTGGAGGCCGGAGGTTGGGGGTGGGAGACCCTGGAGGCTAGAACACTCATTCAAGAGAGAGATCCCGACAGGAGAAACGTTTAGGAGAGAGGATCACTACCTGAATCAAGTTATAAAACATCTGCACTCCAGAAGGGTAAAGGTACTTGAATTTAACCTTTTTATGGGGTGATGGCACCTCCTCCACAGACCACCCTCACCGCGGCCTCTCCATACAGTGCTAGCCTGGCTGGCAAGGAGCGATCTTCACCCAGGCCACGTGGCCAGGTTCCTTGAAAGTGAAAGGACCAGGTGTTTCTTCCTACTTCATCTCTTCCGGATCCCTTGGGCACCGCCCCCCCGCCGACTGATTTGGGACCCAACTCCAAGCCAAGCCCACACAAGCACCGCCCACTCGGCGCTCCTTTAGGGCACGCCTCCTTCCGGCTCCTCCCCAGAGTGGCCACGCCTGAGCTCCCGCCTCCCCACTCTGCTTCCGGGCCCGCCTACTTCAGGCCTGCTCCTATCTTGCCTCTCCTGGGCTTCTCTTCAGCCCCGCCTTCACGCTCTCCGATTCTGAAGGCCCCGCCTCTTTCCAGCCTTGCCCGCGCTTCCCTCCACCCGTGACTCCTCCTCTGGGCAGTCCCCCTTTAGCCCCGCCCACGGCCCCTTTTTCCAGCACTCCCTGGCTGCCGGCTCTCCGAGGCCTCCACAGTCTTCCCTACCTGTCTTGCCCATCATCCCAGGGCTTCACTACGCTCTCGGCCCCGCACCGCCTTCGGCCGCAAACTGGTGTAAGCGATTCGCTCTTCCCGCCTTGGCCCCGCCTCCAGGGCACCATCTCAGTCCCTCCTCCCAGTCAGGCCCCGCCCCGGCCCCGCCTTCCTCCCCTCCCCGCCCAAGCTCTGGACCTTTCCAAAGCCAGGCTGAGGGGGTGGGGAAAGCCCATGCGCCCCGGGAGCTGCGTTGTGTCAGGGCGGGGCTGCGGACTCCTCGTGCTCGTGTCACCGTGTCCTTCCCCAGAGATAGAGAAGAGAAGGAGGGAGAGCCCGGGTTCAGGGCCAGAGCGGCGGGCGGAGCCGAGCTGAGGGAAGCCTCTCTGGCTGCGCCCACCCCCGCGCGCCTCGGTGGTGCCGGCCGAGGGAAGGGCTCGCGGCTCCGGGGCTCGCGCCGCTGTCAGTGCGGCTGGGCGCGCGATCGGCGCGGGCGCAGGGCGGCAGACCTGAGAGGAGCTGAGGGGGCGGTAGCGGCGGCGGCGATTCCCGCGCTTGTGCTCAGCCTCCTCACGCCGCGGCCGCCTTCCTCCCCGCTTCCTTCCGACCCCTGGTGCGGGGGCACCGCCTCCTTCCACGCCGCGCAGCTTTCTCCAGACCTCTAGGTGCGGGTGAGTGGGGGCCGCGGGCGTTTCCTTAGGGGTGCGGGGGGGTGTACCTTGTGCCTTTTCATTCGCCTACTTCTTCAGGCGGGCCGCTGCCTATTTTTAGAAACTCTTATTTCGGCCATTCGGGGAGTCCCGGGAGCCAGAGTAACTCCAGGCCCCCTCCTCCTGCTCCTTTCTCCCACCCGGACCCGCCGCCCTGGGTCGCCGGCTCGGTGCATCCGCTCCCGGCCGCCCTGGCATTCCCTGCCCGCTTCCTCCGCGCTGGCGGAGCCTGGGCCAGGAGTTGGCTGGGTGGGCCCGCGCCCGCTCGGAAGTTGGAGTCTTTTGTGCTCGTGCCCCGCCCCGCCCAGCGAGGGGAGGAGGGAGGGGAGCGGAGGCCGTGCGGGGGAGGCCTCGGGCGGGCCCGGCCCTGGCTCTGGCCCCAGCCCCGGGCATGTTCCGGCTTTCCCGCCGGGGCTGGGTCTGCGAGCTCCCGGAGGCGCGCGAAACTGGTCCTGCCTCGCTCCTCGCGGGCTTGAGCACCGCGCTCCCACCTCTGCCGGTCCTGGGCTCGTTGCACACCTCGGCCTCGGAGAGGAACAACAGGCCCTCGAGCTGGGGCCCTGTTCCGCACTTCACGCAGCCTCATCTGCGGCCGAGCCTTAGTTTGCCCCTCCGTGAAATGGGGAAAGAGAGAAACTTCGTGGATTCAGAGGGGAAACTATTATAATATGTGAGAGAAGTGTTTAAGTACCAACAGGTAACGTTTAATGAGACTTGACTCAGGGACTTCTTGCCTTATTTCTTTTAATGCTCACAATGACGTTCTGGGTTATCTCCATTTACAGAAGCAGAAATCAAGGCGCAGAGAGGTAAAATAATTTTCTCAAGTCACAGTTAATAGCCACAGAAGTGTAAAACAGTGGTGCTAGTACCTGTTATTTATTTTCTGGTGTGAGCGTGTATCATCTCTTAGTGCAGAGGGGATTTTGACTTACCCTGGGTCACACCATTTAGTTAGAGATAAAACTCCGGTTCTCCCTGAGTTCTGGGCCATTGTCCACGATACAATTGATGAAATCCCGTTCTGGGGTTACCATAGCACGAGAAAAGGGAGGTTAGGATGAATTTCTTACTAATATCGCCGTTAGAAGTTGATGATTGGAAGGACTCCAGGTCTCAAACACAGTTGAAGTTCCCTGGAGTTTTGGTTGCAGGAAGGCTTAAGACTATAAACAGTGAGGTCCATTCTTTGTTTATGGCATGTTTCTCCCCCAAATTTTGCATGTTGTTTGTTGTTGCATGCATGCATGTTTGCATGTTGTTTAGCTTTATTGATCCTAGTTTGAGGAGATGGGTAGCTCAAATCATCTGCTTCAACTCTGCTCAAATTTCTCCTGTTTTCAGATAAGGCCGAGTTTTCAGATTCGTTTGATCCTGGTTTGGAGGAGTGTTTAAAAATCAGGCGGGAGTTTCTGGGCCAGGTCTTAAGACCAGGCTCCTGATGTTTGCATTAGTTCTTTAGAGTCTGGTAGGTCTATTGGTTCCTCCTTCCCCCCCCCCAAAAAAGATTTGGATTTAGTGGTCATGGTATGTAGGAGCTGGAAGGTGTCTTACAGACCATCTGGTCCAACTTTCATACCTGCCTTTCCCCTCTTCCCTATTAACTGAACCTTGGAAAGGGGAAGAAAGTTGTCTGATCCACAGACTGCCTTAGTGACAGAATCAGAACTAGAATTCCCAGTCGTCTTCTTCTCAGTCCAGTAATATTTTTATTTCTCCTGTAACTTGCCACTGTGTAAAAGGGCACTAAACTACTTATTCAGGCCTTGAAGATCAGGAATCCTGAGTAATTGGAAATCCCAAGGAGGTTGTTTAGTCTCTGCCACACTGCCTCATGTTCAGTGTTACGAGGAGCCCTGGTTTTGCACACAGGTGTTACCAGTTCGTCTAAGTTCCAGTGTTGTTTTATATTATTTTATATATGGTTTTTGGTATTCTTCTGTAACCATTATATGATTTCATTTCTAATACAGTTCTGTGAGAGAGTTTGCAGAACTTGCCTCCTTTTTACTATAAAGGAATGAAGATATAGCAAGATTAGGGCACTTGCCTTATATCAAAGAATTAACAAGTGGTGAGGACACAACATAGGCAGAGGATTTGATATGACTTCATAAACTGAGCAACTCATTGTGGCTTTCTGAGCCTCTGTTTCCTTATCTGTAAATGCTCAGATGGTTGTTGTGGGGATTATGAGAAAATGGCCATGAAAATGTTTTACTATTAGTAGTAATAACAGCTAACATTTTTTAAGTAGTTAACATGTACCATGAGTCACCAGACTAAGGTCTTTCTGAGGCATATGTCATTTAATCCTCAGAGTAACCTACGAATTAGGTACTGTTATTATCCCTGTTTTACAAAAGAAGAAACAGGCTTAGAGAAGTTACATGACTTGCTCAGAGTCATATAACTGGCAAGTGGCCAAGCCAGGATTAACTGTAGACAGTGTAACTTTAAAGCTGGCATGTTTTTTAAAAAAATTGTGGTGAAATATATATAACATAAAATTTACCATTTTAACCAGTTTTAAATGTACGGTAGCATTAAATACATTCACGCTGCTGTGTAACCATCACCACCATCCATCTCTAGAACTTTTTGTCTTCCTCAGCTGAAACTCTGTACCCTCCTTATTCCCTCCTCCCGCCAAGTCCCTGGCAACCACTTTCAGTCTGTGAATTTGACTACTCTAGGAACCTCATGTAAGTGGAATCATACAATATTTGTCCCTTTGTGACTGGCAAAGCCGTCACACTTAGTGCCTTCCTTAATCTCGGTGTGCTTTGTGTAAATGCAAAATGATTATTAGTTCTCATCTGCAGCAGGGATGTGGCATGCAGTCCTGGAGCAGGAACCAAGGCCTGGTGGTTATCTCTCTCTCTGGTTGAATCTCCCTCCAACACCCCGCCCCCCCATGGATTGAAGTTCCTTGATTGAAGTCTTTTTTGGATCTCTGCTGGCCCCTTCTGAATCTTCATAAGCTTTATACCCTTGAAATAGAACCCAGACAACTCTCTAACTTCACGTTGTTTGCACTTACTTTCTGACCATCCAGGGGTTTGGGGATATGGGGTTACAGTGATCAGGAATAACAGTGTTATGACAGCAGCTTGGATCAGAACTACTCAGAGGACGATTAAGTGGATTACCTTTATGAAATGCTCCCTCTCTCCCCTCTCTTTCCATAAAAGCACACAGGAGGGATTAGCTTTTAGGTTCCTAGAGGGTGTTTATGGATCCTCACTGGTTGCAGGTGGTTTAGATGGAGTTAGATGCTGCATTTAGCCTTTCAAAATTCCCTTTGATTTGACTGTTTCTGTGTGTGTTTGGGAGGGGGGTGTTTATGTTTATGGAAGGTGGTTGGAATTTTGTTTTGATACCAACGGGGTTGGGGTAGGAAGTGTTCTAGAAATGGGTAACAGGGTAACAAATCACATGATCATATGTACGGTCATGTCATGCTCTCCTTAAAAATGTGATGGCCCAATATTGCTTACATATTAAAGTTCAAACCAGTGTGACCAGTGAGTTCAGAGTGTGTTGAATTGTTTATTGGATAGAATCCTGTAGTTGAGGAGTCTGTTTTTTTTTTTTTTTGAGACATAGTCTCGCTTTCTTGCCCGGGCTAGAGTGAGTGCCATGGTGTCAGCCTAGCTCACAGCAACCTCAAACTCCTGGACTCAAGCAATCCTTCTGCCTCAGCCTCTCAAGTAGCTGGGACTACAGGCATGTGCCACCATGCCCGGCTAATTTTTT
>CAUYRT010107328.1:0-17656 GCA_963574885.1 Lepilemur ruficaudatus
TATAATATCTTACTGGAAGGACTGTTGGGGGGATTAAATGACTGAAGGCATTTAAAGCCCCTGTCATGGCACCTGGCATATGACAGGGGCCCACAAGCAAGTAGCAGCAGCAAATAGCAGCAGAGTCTCAGATTTCTAAAACCATCTGGGACATGTGACCTTGTCAGAAGTCATTCCCCTTTCTAAATGTTCAAGTAAAATAGAAATTGTTACTTCAACATCATGAAATCAGGGCTCAAATTCCACGGTGCTTCTTATAACTGTGAAACTCATCATGAAGAAACAAAAGGAGCATAAAATAATCGTGCAGCTGTTAAGAATGGAAGAGGTCAATCTCTACATCCTGAGATAGAAAGACGTCCAGGGTGTTTCATCATTAAAGGCAAGTCACAGAGTAGTATGAAAAATAAACAACCACAACATACCTATATATACCTATACAAACACTTAGATATCTATATCTATGTGTACATGCCTATGTGTGCCTAGAAAATCTCTAGAGAGATATACAAAAAAATCGATAATAGTTGTTACCTCCACTAATGAGTCTAGGAATACCATTTACAATTTTCTGCACTGTTTAAATTATTTTTACCATGGGTAAAAATAACATGTTCATTTTATAATTTCTAAAAACTGATTTTTAAAAAAGGTGTAGAAGACAAGGAAGGAGGAGAAGGGTGAGACACAGGGAGGGAGGAAGGTCTAGGCTACAGAGCAGGAGACCTGGGTTCCACCCAGAGTCCTGCAACTAACTTTGCAACCTCAGGCAAATCACCCCCCTCTGCGGATCTCCCTTATTGGTAAAATAAAGGAGCTGAAACAGATGCTCTTCCGTGACTATTTCTAGGTTATTAGATGATGCCTGCAAGATGCTTGGAGTAGATTTTATCCATGGAACATCTCTATTTGAGGAGTTTTGATGCTTTAAGCATCAGGTTTTAGAAAAAGGAAAATGCACACACAATTTCATTTTGATCCCCTTCACATTCCGTTAAGAAAGCATTCCCACCCTTTTACAGACAGAGAAACCAAGTATACACTGTAGTGATCACTTGCCAACCAAATACACTGCTCGCTAGACTCTGCTGTATGCAAAGAATTATGACTGCCGGGAGTTTTATAGCTCCCAATTCATTCTGTGCCCCTTCTGCAGAGGCGGCACAGGCTTATGCAAAACAAGCAGAAGGCACTCTTTGCTGGTAGAAACAGAGTGAGATGTAAAGTGATTTCCTCCGGGTCAGAGCATAAACAAAGCTCACTCCCAGCATATTTAGAAGTATTGAACCCTCGGGATCAACTCTGCCTCCCTCCCCCACCTGGACTGAAAGCTTCACCTTGAAGCTGCTTTTCACTGCAGTCATTTTCTGAGCGTTTTCTGGGTCAGATGCAGTGAGAGCAGCTACGCCGAGGCTACCAACAGAGTTGCTACACGGAGGGCACGGTACTGAGTTACCAGCGCTACTACATACTCACCGAGCTCACCATGGCCACAGTGAGAAGAGCCTGGCTAGACTGGACTGGAGGAGTATTTTTCCAGTCTCCTGGGCAAAGTGACTTCACACAGCTTTGAAATGCAAATGACCTGGTCTGTCCTCACAGGAGTGGGTCTCTGCCTCACAGTGGGGACTGACTTCCTCTCCCAGAGCAGTTGGCTTGGATTCCATCATGGTACCTCAACTCCTTACACCAGCAAACACCTTCATTTTTCCCATAACTCTAGCCAGTGAGGTACCCTCCTCCTACAACCTTAAATTGAACAACTGTCAAGATTTCCCGACAGTTCCAGAAAACACATACAGAATTCACACACCCACCTTGCAGAGAAAGGCAGAGCCTGATCTATGGGCCCTCCAAGCGGTAGCCTAGATTTTAAATGAGGAAAAACAGAGACCAGCGCATGGCTGAAACACTGCAAAGTAAACCATCTGTGAAAATGAAAAGGACTGTTCACTCAGGAAGCATGCAGCCAGGCCACTAACCAGTAGTCAGCCTAGTGGTGACCTTTGCTATGGCTCCCAGTAATCCTTGAGATGAGATGATGATGATCACTGGCATTCATGGCTTCCAGAGCTTCTAGAAGCTGCTACAAGTTTATCTCCCACTGTCACCTCACCTCGGGATCAAGTTTGCTGACTGCTGTCTGCTTATCACTGGCTTTGTGACACCCCTCAGAACTCCGGGGCCTTCCTTTGTCTGGCTACCCACAGCCCGAGCACAAGGCCTAACTTTGCCCTCTGCCATTCTTTATCCTGGGTGTATCTCACTGTCCACTTATCAGTTCATCTCAGACCCCAGCAGGCATTTATAAAGGCCTACTAGCTGCACTCACCACCTCTGGAAGTTAAATACCAGCTCCTGTCAATCAGTGGGCACAGAACGAGGCAAGAGAAGAGCGCGGTCGGACCGTAGTGGGAGTGTGTCCATGACAGAGAGTTTTGTTGAAAGAAACAAAACACACTCAAAGGCCTGAGCAAGCAGAATTCTGGCGAGGCCAGCCATTGGTGACACTCGCTTTCTGTCCGGGCAAAGCAGAAATGAGCACAGAACCAACCAACCAGTAAGTACTGTCATATTTTACCTGGTAGTTTCTACTTCGACATGCCTTAAGGAAACACAAACAAACAGCTTAAATGTACCCAGAAAAACAAAAGCTCTAGACAGCAATTTTTAGTCTTTTCTTCTGAAACGTTTTTCTTAACTTTTTACTGTGATAAGACAAATCTTGTACATATGGGTGTGAAATGTCCACTCAAAGAGCCTTTCATAGCTGCATTCTGAGGGTCAGCCTCAAACATTCCCTGAAAAATGAGGTGGGAGTGACTGTTTTCTGGATGAATAGCTAAATTTTTCTAGCAACAGACACATCTGATGATGCAACTTAAAATCAGTTGTTACTTTTCCCTCCAGTAAATGGGAAGCAGACGGAGAATACAGAAGTGGGAAGACAGCCTCCACGCGGGCTGACAGCATCCCTCGTCACTCCTCACCTCCACCCCACCAACAGTGTCTTCCCTTAAGCCCTCTTCATAATCATCTACAGGTCTATAATTTCTGGGTTATGTTCAGTGCTGAATATTCTTGAAATCTCCCCCCATCACCCAACTCAACCAGTGTTTCCTGAGCACCACACGTGAGCCAGGCCCTGGGTTGAGCACCAGACACTGTCTCTTCTCCAAGGAACTCATAAACCGGAGGAGAGTCAGACTGTGCGTGACCAAGTGTGAAAAGCAAGAGGGAAGAGGGAAAGAGGTTTCAGGAAAGCTTCAAAGGGTGGTTATGTCTGAATGGGGTCTTAAGGCATTGGTGTGTACGAGGTTGAGGCTGAGAAAGATTCCAGGCGTAGGGAAAATAGCAGCATAGTCGTGCAGGCGTGAAAATTCGCCTCAAGCTTAGCAAGTCGCAAGCAATCAATGCAGGGTAAATGGAGAGGGGAGGAAGCTGGCAAGGGAGGGGGGAATAGATTGCGAGGATCCCGGAGCCCCGCTTGCCCATTACACTTTATTTGGGGACCATGGGGAACCACCGAGGGTTTTAAAGCAGTGGAATGACTGAGTCAGACTCACGTTTTTGAAAATAAGTCAAAGGTCAGGGTGTGGGATGGGTTGGAAAGGTAGAGACTGAAAGCTTGAAGGCCAATTACCCAAATGTAAGCTAAGAATAGTGATAGTGGAAATTAAAAGAAAGGAACTGATTTGAAAATTTCAGAGGAAAAACGAACAGGAGTTGGCAGTCAAGAGGATGTGGAAGTGTGAAAAGAAGAAGGACCAAAGCTGTTGCTGAGGTTCTTACTTTGGAGGATGGTGACAACACAAACCCAGCTGTGAAAAAAAGGCAGAAGAGCGGGTTTGGGGTGAAGCAGGGAGATGAGAGGTGCCATGTGACGTGGCGAGTTTGAGACATCTTGATACAACTAAATGAAGATGCCAGCGGACTGCTGGGATTCATCTGGATGTCAGGCTAGAGATGAGGATTTAGAAGCATTGGCAGTCCCAACAATTAAAAACTGGTAGAGGGGAAGGAACGAAAAAAGAAAGAAAGAAAAGAAATAGCGGGCAACAAGCTAGGAGGAGAAAAAGGAGAGCCTGGGTCACAGAAACTAAGAGAGGGCACAGTTTCAAAGGAGAATGGTCAAATGTTGCTGGGAAGTCGGGAGACCTCAGGTCTGGGCGAAGGCTATTGCAGTTGATGATAATTCAGACCTTTCCTGAAGCAGTTCTGGTACGGATGCCTCATTACAGCGGGTACATTGCGCAGTACTAATTAGCATCTTCATCCGCAGATGCCACTGAACTATGTCAGAAGTAGGAGTTAGAACGCTAATTATTTATTAAAAGCTAATAAGGAAATTCAAGCCTATTAGGTTAAATCATTGCAAATATAAAGCAACATATAAAGGTGTACAACGAATTACCTCCCTAATTTCAGACCATTAAAGATGCAGGATAAAAAGCAATAGAAACTCTGAGAATTGAGAGTCATATAATGTTGCCCTCCACCCAACCGGGTGGGCACAGCGGTTCCAATAAGTGCTCTAGAATAAACACACGTCGGTTCAATTCCAGCTGTAACCATACTCAGTGGGTAATCTCGGGTAAGTGAACTTCCTCCAAGCCTGTTTATAAATAACAAATGCATATGAAAGCCCTCAGCATAGTGCTCAGCGTATATTATTTTCTCAATAAATGTTGACTTATTGTTAAAATAAACTCATTAGTATTATACAATACTTCACATCCAACTTAATGTATATGAACTCAGTTACATGTAAAGTCAAATATTTATTTTTTAATCAATAAATATTGTTGAGTCACTCTCTTGTGTGTACCAAGAATGGCTGTAGAAGCTGAGAATGTTTTTGTTAAAAAAAGAGCAGGACAAAGAGCATACAAGGCAGGTTGACAATTACAAAACAAGATGATCCATCCTGTAACAAAGGAATGAGAAAGATGCTGTGAAAATGGAAGCACTCAGCGCGACCCCAGACCTGGTAAAGGAGAGGGGCTGTCAAAGCTACAAAGACGAGGCAACATGAAGCTTTATGGGGGAATCTGCAAGGAAATTTTTAAGGATAATAATAAACATTAAGGCACCATCACCCACAGAAAAAGTCCCGGGGAAAAAAAATGTCAGAGAAAGAGGAAGTTCTTTGCCCAAGGGCAAATAGCAAGAGAAAAGGAGCTGGAAGCAACCCAGACCCTTGTCATGCAGCTCAAGGAGATTTTTTGGCTGAAACGAAACATCACCTAATGTTTATACCCTTCCCCATCTGAGTTTGGGCTACATGCTCTACAAAGCAAATTAAACATCTCCTGCCTGTCCTCTAAAAGTCTACAGTCTAAAAATAGGCAAACTAATATATGAACAAATTCAAGAACTCTGATGACAAACTATCCCCCAAAGTCAATGTTTTCAAACCCTTCTCAATTTCATCTTGGCCCCAAAGGAGAGAATGTTAATAAATTTTTGCCTTTCCCTTTGGAGATGTTAAACACCAGGCAGAAATATTAAAATTGCATGGACAGGTTCCTCAAAAAATTAAAAACAGAATTACCACATGATCCAGTACAATTTCACATCTGGGTATAAATGCAAAAGAAGTGAGAGCAGGGTCTCAAAGAGATATTTGCACACCCCCATTCAGAGCAGCATCATTCACAATAGGCAAGGGGCAGAAGCAACCTCTGGGTCCAACAGCAGATGGGAAGAGAGGGAATGGGGAGTGAGTGTTTAATGGACACTGGTTTTGAATTTTGGAAGATGAAAAAAGTTCTGGAGAAGGATGATGGCGATGGCTGCACAGCAGTGTGACTCTCTACTTGTGCCATTAACTGTACACTTAAAAATGGTTACAATGGTAAATTTTATGTACTGCATATTTATCAAAATTTTTAAAAAATAAATTTAAAAAAACTGCAATGATTGTTATGTCAATTAAATAACCATTCATCATTTAGGGGCAAATGAAAACATTTTGTTTCTGACAGCTAAATGCAATGCCATCTTAATGTGTATGAACTCAGTTACATGTAAAGTCAAACATTTATTTTTTAATCAATAAATATTTTTGGGCCACTCCCCTGTGTGTACCAAGAATGGCTCTAGAAGCTGAGAATATTATTATTATTTTTTTTTTAAAAGGAGCAGAAGAGCATGAGATCAGGCATACCAGAAAGTTCTTTATTCAAAGGAGCAGTGTCCTGTTACCAATCCCTGGGAATGAACACCTTTGTAACCCACTAAGAAGGTGGCCTTGTTGGCAGCCATCATTTGACAATTTTTAATTAATATAATCCCTGGGCACCAGCACCACTCCATTAGGGGATGATTGTCAATGTGCACATTTCAAAAATTACTAACTGAAGTTCTCTACATGCAAAAGCATTAGTTAGGGTGTTATGTAAGTCTTGTGACTATAATTCATAAATTAGTTCTTGCCCTTAGGAGTTTACTATCTAGTTGAGCAAATAATACATGGATACGAGAAAAGTTAAATAATAAAAGATGTCTGTGATAAATAAATGGTACATGTGACCAGTCCTTTAACAAATTTGGAGAAGGGAGAGATTATAAAAGACTGGAGTATTCCAGGAAGACTGTATAGCCTTGAACCCAGGTCCACCGATGGAAACCATCCAAATCTGGGAGAAATGTCCAAGACTCAGCAAACAGAAGCAGACAAACCTAGTTTAGGTAGAGGGTTGTGATGGGACGCGGTAAGAGATAAGAGTAGAAAAAGAGACCGCAGCCAGATTACAATGGCTCTTAAAAGCCAACTTAACGAGTTTGGATTTCTACCTCTACCTGGAGGAGAACCATCGGAGGCTTTTGAGCAGGGGTGTGACACGAAGAACAGGGTGTTTCAGGGTGGGATGGCTTGGAGAGGAAGACCCTTAACTGACAGAAGCTAAACTCCAAGACACTTAAGTATATGCCTGAGGGTTACTAAGTCACAAAGCCTACTACTAAGTCTGAAATCAAACACATGCTCTTGCTAGGTTAAAGCTATGACTTTAAAATATGTCAGGCCAAATGCTTATCCGTGCATAGAATTTATCTTAAAGGATACAGAGGGAAGTGTTGAGAGTGGTAACTTCTTACAATAGGACTGGTGGTAGGGGAAGACTTTTACTTTTCATTGCACATCCTTGTATAATGTAAATATACATTTTAACCATGTACATGAATTAATTATATAATTTAAAAAAGTTTTTTTCCAATATGACAACCAGTAAGCATCAAAAAATATCTGGGCTTTAATCAGCAAATTCAAGACATTTCTAACTAAAAGTAAAATATATTTCAACCTTGTTTCTACCATATTTTAATCTCCATCACATAGTGGAGATGTCAGAATGATCCAAAAGTAACAGTACAAAGCACATCTAATGCTTCACTTCAAAACAAATAGATGTCATGAATCACCCACAGTAAAATATCTCCTTTTTGGTATATTTAAATGAAAAGTCTGCCTGAGACTATTCCAAATGAACTCTTCAATGAAAATAGAAATAATAGTCCATAGTACATTTGATAAAATATATCACCATCTCAGTAAATGGCCTTTTTACTCTTCCAGTTGCTCAGATCCAAAACAATTGAGTCATCTTGACTTATTTTCTCTCATCCTCTGTATCCAAGTCCCATCGACTCTACCTTCACAATACATTCATCTCACCACCACCCTGATCCATTCTCTCTCCCCTGGACCACTGCTGTAGCTTGCACTGGACTCCCTGCTCCCACCTTGCTCCCCACAATCGAGCCTCCTCAGGGCAGCCAGAAAGACCCTCTTAAAACACGAATCCGAATAAATCATCCTCTGCCCACAACTTCCAGTAGTTTCCTATCACACTTGGACTAAAACCCAAAGTCTTTACACTGCCAGGAAGCCTGCAATCCACACCCAGTTTCCTCTCTGACACTGTGGTGTGCTGTCGCCGCTGGCTCCCTGCACTCCAGGCGCACTGGCTTCCTTGCCATTCCTTGTACACGCAGCCACCACCCCCTCAGGGCCTTCACACTCAACCTGAATCTCTTCTCTCAAACATCCCATCTCAGCTCAAACGAAATCTCATCAGAGAGTCGTTTCCTGACCATCCTACCTCAAAGAGAACCACCCTTCTTTCCTTTCATGCTGCTTTATTCTTTCTTTATAGGACCCTAAATTATCATCCATATTTATCTATTGTTTAGGGCTGTCATTTCGTGCCTGTGTCCCTCAACTACAATGTTGCTCTATGACATCAGACTTTTTTTTGCCATGTTCACTGTTATATCCCTGGGCGCCTAGAACATTTCCAGCAAATAAATGGGAGTTCAACAAATATCTGTTGAAGTCCAAAATGAGGCATAAGCATAATAATGCCTAGTAAAAGTGGGGTAAGGGAACAAAAAAGCCAAAGCACAATTGACAGGCATAAAAACTCTTCACCTATCCATGGCAAGCTGCCAAAAACCCATTAATTCATACTTTGGGGACATCATCTGTATATGCTCTAGAGGGCCATTCTTGAGGTTTTGTGGGTATGTTAAAGAGTAAATACTATAACAAGTTTCCCCCGCCTTCTCTCCAGAACCAATTAACTTAGCTGGAATGTTTTATGGAAGAAAGAAAGCAAGCACTGTCTCAACCAGAAGGCCCAGAATATTCGGTTACTCCACTGAGGAGATCTGGAAAAAGCCCCAGCCTCGGAACTAGGAAACTGGGTCAAAGTCAGGTTTTGAATAAACTACTAGAGGGACCTTGGGTAAATAAATGTACATTTCTAATCCTATCTCCTCGATTGTAAAGCAGGAATAACTAGCTCTTCCCTTTACATGGTCATTATAAGATAAAATGAGATGATGCATCAAAGACGCCCTGAAAATTGACCGGACTGTACGCCGTCTGTGTGGTCACCATCTTGTCCTGGCTGGTCTCGAGTTCACATTCGACACTGCCACTGGTGAGCTTTGTCTAAACAGGGATCTGATCGGGTCCCTTCCCAGCTTAAAAACTTCCAATGGCTCAAACTTCTCCACAAACTGAACCCAAACCGCCTCTCTGGTCACATTCCCACCACACGGGATGACTCCTTATCCCCCAATCTAATCATGCTCTATCGCACATCTGTTACAATTGCACGTCTACACCCCACGCCCCCCTCATACTGCCTTCCTCCATTAGGCAAATCCTAGGCACTTTCGAAGGCCTTGAGGGATTCCCCAACCTGAATTACACACTTCCTCCTGTGGACTTTCTCTCTGGCATCTGTTGAATCATCTCATTTGCAAGCCCATTTCCCTACCAGATCGGTGGTTCTCCACCTGACCTCCTCTGTGTCCTCAGCACATAACAGTGTAAGGCACATGGTAGATGCCCAACGTTTGCTCTTTTGGAATACACCTCAATTGTTTTCTCAGGCTTCTCCAGCTCTAGCTCTCTGTGACTTATGGCTTGGAGTCAGTATCATGAAAGGCCTTTCTTTGCTTTTCTTACTTTTCCACTCCTGAGGAACTATGCTGGAAGGTAAAACTGATTGACTGCTTCTCGGGGTCTTCTAGAAGAACTGAGCAGAGGGTCAGAATGAGGTTATAGGCCTCCTTCTAGACCTCATAAGTTATGTCTTTAAAGTATGCTTTGTCATATTTGAACTGCTATAAATTCTCAAATGAGACACACCCATATTTAAGTCTGATACAAACAGAAATGATTTTCAACATATTTATTTTCACAATTATCCAAGTTTCTGCTCCTTTTTACCATGGTGGAAACTCCTAAATTGACTATAATTCAAAGCAATTATGGTTCTTTAGCTGTCAAGGTGCCTTGTTATTTTTTTCATAAAAATCCTGGATGATCTGAGCCCAGTTCAATGCAAAGCCTATTTTTTTCTAACCCTGTGCCTTTTCACTTGCTAAATTTATAACATTCAAATGAAAGAAAGGAAGCCTGCTTTTGCCCTCACTGCTAACATGATGTATGTCTGAGTTTTAATTGCCCCTGTAATTATACCCTTAGCCAGGTCTGCACAGGTATAGTGTGGAGATAAAACATGGCAAACCCTGCAGAGGCCTTGATGAGGTAGGAAGAAGATGGCTTTGGAACATTTCCTGCAACAAGAAGGAAAGAGAAAAATGAAAGGTGGTCTGGAAATGTCCTCAGCTAGCCAGACAATTCATTAAGGAAGCATTTTCTGTCTACGGCTGCCTCTAAGACTGTGTGAGCTGTGAAGCCTAGGGATCCCTGGTGGTTTGGGATTCAGCTGAGGCTGGCTGAAAATGGAAGAACTTGGATCGCCTGGCTGTGAATTAAGAAATAAGCACAGCAACAAAGGGAAACACGGCATGACATTTTCTAAATATTTACCAATGGGAGTTGACAATCTGTGAGTAGAGCCAGATCTGACAGTGAATTCTCCTGACTGCCTTCTACACTATTCCTCAATCACCATCTTTATCTCCAAAACCAGGTGACCTTCACCTCTTGGAGTTGTCAGAGGAAAGAAGCATCTCTAATAAACCGGAGAAATACTATATGATGGCTCTGGCACATGGACCATTGCATTTATGCTTCCTCCCCACATTTCTCATCTAAAATAAAGGAGTAATCACAGACATGCCTGTAAAAACCAATTGAGTCAATACAAACTACTTTTAAGATAAAATACTTCTCTCCACAGTCATTTTCGGCTTATAATATCCATATGGTTTCAGAACCTAGTATCCGTGAAATTCCCTGCCAAAACTCTATAAAATCAGATTTCTCATCAGCCCACACAGCATAGTTATTTTCACTCCTGATCCTCCTAAGTCCATTAGGAAATGTTAATTTGCAGGTCTGAGGTTATAGAAAATTACAGATAATGAAGAAGTATATCTTATATCACTTTAAACCTCCCACTGGTCATGATTCCTATCTTTTCATATCTTGGGCAGAGAGTAAAATTTTGCGTTTGATTTTGAAATTTAAAGTGATGCTCTTCAGGAGCAATTTGATTTTTTTTTTTTTTTTTTTAGATAACAACAGGTATCTGACTGTCCCAAAAGTTCTATAAAGTCCTTCCTCATGCCCCCCCACCCCAAATGTATATAATTATTTGTCTTAAGATTTGGGCTGTCTCTAGATAGTAATGTCCATAACTAGTGTGTAAAATGTATACATCTGTACACCTGACAACCAATGGGGAGATTATAAAACAGTTTTGAGTTTAACACCCACTCATGTCTTCTCCTGCCTATCCTCAATAGCTTTTCTTTAAGATTTCACTAAAATGAACATATTGGATATTAAAATGTGTCCTCTCATAATCTCCCCAAAAGGAAAGACAACCTCAGTAGTTTTTGTTTTGTTTCCAGAAACAGAGCCTTGCTCTGTCACCCCAGCTAGAGTATAGTGGTGTCATCATAGCTCACTGCAACCTCAAACTTCTGGGGTCAAGCAATCTTTCTGCCTCAGCATCCCAAGTAGCTGGGCTACAGGTGTGCGCCACCACACCCAGCTAATTTTTCTATTTTTTGTAGAGGCAAGGTCTCACTCTTGCTCAGGCTGGTCTCAAACTCCTGGCCTCAAATGATCCTCCCGCCTCAGCCTCCCAGAGTGCTAGGATTACAGGCATGACCCACAGCACCCTGCCCTCAGTAGTTTGGTTAGGCTAGAACTTCAGGAAATAAACCACATTGGCCTTGAGAGTGAGTCAGAAAAGAAATGAGCCCAAATGATAGGAAGTATGAAAGACATGTGCCGTAGCTGCACATAAATAACCAGGTAAATTCTGTTAGGTCTCCCCTTTAAGCAAGTAACTACACAAATGGAAGTCTGGACTCAGTGACCTCCAAGGTCCCTTGCCACTCCAATAGTGTTTGTCTCATGAATTTTTTATAGTCATCCTCTGTCCTATCACACTGTCCCTATGTATCATCAAGCCCTCCCGGCCACTTCCAAGACTAAAAGGAAAATCTGTTTTTAAAAAAATCCATGCTTTGACTACTGCCAAAAGTATAGCTTTGTCCTTGAAACAATGACCTGCAAATAATGGGCAAGGCTAAAAACCTGAGCAAATAAATGCCCAATACTGTCTTCAGGCAGTATTTTTTAAGCTTCTCAGATGTAAGCAGAATTATTACCCAAGGTCCTAGGAGTAAAGATTGTGAAGCTAAAAAACAATGCTACAACCAAATCTTGCCAACTTGTGCTTCTATATACCCCACCAAACGTCTAACCTTAAAAAGAGGGTGGAACCAAACAGCCGAGTTTGAATCCCGGCCCCATCTCTCATTAGCTGTGCGATGTGAGGCAAGTTATTTAATCTCCCTAAACCTGCTTCCTCACTTGCAAAATGCTGATAATATGAGCTACCCTGCAGAGTTACTGTGACAATTAAATAGGATAATATAAAGAAGTCTCTGAGCATTCATTTATTCGTTTCCTCATTCATTCGGCAAAGATTAACTGAGGGTCCACTACCAGCCAGCCACCGAGCTAAGCAGTAGCACATAAAAGATAGAACAAATAAAAGATATTCTTACTTTTATTTACCAAAAACAGTCTGTTTCCAGAGTTGTGGCAGACCTGTCAGACTCTTTCATTCAAAACTTTCATTCACACTTAGTTCGCCTAAAATACTCATTTTTATTTTGTGAAATATGATCCCAGGTAGGAGTCTGCCTCCTGCCATAACTTCACCCCCAAAGCTAATCATCTAGCAGGTGTTCTGCTATAGGACACCTTCAGAACACTTGGAGGAAGCAATGACCAGAGCAAAAGGTGGTATCTCAGCTCTCCGCTGGGCAAGCTACTCAAGAAAACTTGATATGCCTGTGCTCCAAGGCCTGTCCCGGATGCCTGGGAGTTCTCGGGTGCTTTCAATTCCATGAGCGGACTCTGAGTCTTCCCAGAACTCAAGATTAACAGGACTGGCTCATCCCCAATCATTGCCACGGGGGCACCGATAAAGCTAAAGAGCAATAGCTAAGGGGTCTAAAGGCCACATTCTCATACAGGGTTATATCTTTTAATGGTGCTTTACTCTAGAGTTTGATAAAATTCTGTATAAATGACCCACCTCTAGAGTCTGTTGGCTTCAAGACTGGTGGGCTCTTCTTCAATGTAAGATTAATATTCCTTTTCCTAGCTAGCCTGCAAGCCTCTGGGCAAGTACAGAGCTGTGTTAGATGCTGGGCATTCAGTACACATTAACAAACGTTTTGCATTTATAAAAATGCATTCCAATGGCATTTTGGAACCCAGGGCTCATAGCAAAAAAGTAAAAGGTGGATCCTGGAAAAGAAATTGACCTGCCCTGGGTTATAGTGTGGGGGTTGGTTAAAGAGGGAATTCTAGAATAAAATTCAGAACCATCTGTGAAGCTAAGGAATAGGTTAGTGAACAGTTTACAGGTGCCTGAAATTTTTGATTTGCAGACTCCTCTCCTTTGGGAGCGACCTAAATCACTTTCCTTAGAAACTGAAATACAGATCGCATGGGTTTTGTATGACCGTCTCCTACCTCGAGGTGACAGCCAGTCTCTCTCCACAGAAGTTCTCAGTACAAAAGTGCTGTTACTATATTCCCCCACTCCACCGCCCCCCCCATCTGCTGCATCTAAAATTTAAGTTACAAAAAACAGTGGCTTCTTTTCATTTTCCTTCAGGAGTTAAGCGTGTTATTAACTCCTGGCGCCGCTAACTGCTCACTGAAAACAGTGGTTTGGATATTAATAGGCTATAAATCAGGGCCCTACCTGAGGCTCGTCGTCACGGAAACAGTACTCCAGCCCCGCAACTACTCCCCCACCCTTGGAACTACGGACGAATTGGTGGCAGTTGGGGATTGTTTTAAAGCCTGTTATTTCTCCCACTTTCTGCTATTTCTCAAGACCAAGTTGTCGGAGGGGGAGGCACTGGCGAGGCAGGTGAGCGTACAGTGGACTGTAGCAGCTTAGAGGAGAGGAACTCTTACCAAGAGGAAAGGTGGGGGTCCCCTAAGTACGGCTTGGGACACTCGCATCTTTCCCCCCGCTGCCCACACGGAGCTACTCTTCGCGTCGTTCCCAGAGCCCGGGGTCCCGGTCCCCTCCTGCCTGGGCTCTGGGCGGCCCGGGGAGCGCACAGCCAAGTTCCCCAGACGAGAATACGAACGACCCCAGGGCTGAGACGCCGAGCAGAGAGAGCTGCGCGGAGGTCAGGCTGGAGGCAGAATCCCCTTAGCTTCCAGGCCAGGGTCCTGGGGGAAGCGGACAAGAACACGCACCCCCTTCTCCTCGCTCCCAGCTCCCCCGGGCAACTCTGCAGGATCCGGCTCTCCAAAGCTAGCGCCCGGATCGCCAAGCGCCTCGGAAGCCGGCGCGCGTTCCCGCGTCCCGAGGTGATCCTTGCCGCAGCTGCCAGGGCCTCCCGGGCCCCGCACCCCTCCCACCCCACCCCCGGCACCCGTTGCTGTGCCCTCACCGGGTCCCTTGGGCCCCGCGCGTCACTCGCCTCCTGGGCCCAGCGCTCGCGCCGCGCGTCCCAGCCTTGCGCACCCGCACCCAGCTCCCTCGGGCCCCTCCAGGGACTCACCTGCGCTGGGGCTGAAGCGGCGGCCACCCGGAGCCCGGGGGCGGTGACGGCGCAGAGGGAGTAGGGCAGCGCGGGGCTCCTAGCACAGCGGCCACCGGGCGCCTGGTGCTGCCGAGCCGCGGACCCGCCCAGAGATATAAATAACATTATCTGAGGAGGGACATTCCTGCCAGGGGACATCGCTGCTGCCGGGACCAGATAGTCCCGCGGCGGGGGCGGGGAGGCGGGGCCGTAGCCTCCCGCAGCGCCAGGCCCAGCCCCCGCCTTCCCCACCCACTCCCGCACCTGCCAATCAGCCTCCGAGCCAGGGACACCTGCCTGGCCTCCGCCCGGCTCGCGCAGCTGGCCTCCGCCTCCCGGCCCGCCGCCTGAACCCCGGGTGTCCCCATCGTCTCTCACTGCCCTTAACCGGGCGCTACCCCGATCCCCCTGCGGCGGGAAGAGGGTTGGATTCTGCAGCTCGGGCCTAATTCGTGCGCCCTGAGCGGCGAGCCTGGCGGCGAAAATGAGCCCTCCAGCCTTCCCGCCTTGCGTCCCTGTCGCGTACAGTCCGATTTTTAAAAATATAGTAAAAGACACGCTTAGGCCGTAAGGTGGGAGCGACCGGCGCCGAGGCAGTGCGCCCCCGCTGCGGCGGGTTTGGGAGAGACAGATTGTTCCCCGGGGCTATTGCGTTAGAAAGGGCGCTCCTGGGCAGGCTTCTCCCGGCTGGCGATGAGAGCAGATGCTGGGAGGGCAGGAGGTGGGCACTGGGCCCGAGGCCCCCACCCCCGGCCTGGGCTCGGTGTCACTGTCTCTACCCGCAAAACCTGGTGTAGTCCAGAACCGGGCAATGCTGGCGGCACACAGCCTGCAGCCCCAGGACGCTCGCACATTGCAGGGACTGTAATCAACAGGCAAGCTGCCACACCTGCCCACTTTCACCTCCTGGCAGGCCCGGGTCTCGGGCGAGCGGGGTCTTCCTCACTGCAAGATTGGGTGGAGTGGGGTGCAGTAGGCCAAAGGAAACACTAGAACTGGTGGTGCCTGAGGGCATCTCTGAGTCACCCCTGGAGAAAGACTCACAGAAGAACATAAACAGCTTGCAAGGCAGTCCATTTTCTTGACTTCCTTACGAGACAAGGTCATTCATTGTTCAATAAGATTTGCTGCACTTCTCTCTTCTCCACCCGTAGTGCCTGGGATGATTCCTCACCTGCCATCAACCCAGATAATCTCAGTTATTATGGAGATGGCAGTGGACATGAAAAGTGCATAGATGCAGTAGGAAACTTTTACTGATGCTGCCTGGTATTCTTGAGAACAGCCTTACTCCTGAATTATTTGCTTGGAAATATAATTATGCTGTTTTCCAGGATTCACCAAGAAAAGGGTGTTTAATTGCCAGATGTTCAAGCTTAATTTATATATTGAACATATACAAAGATATTTCACTTCCTGCTGCAGTCTCACTTCTTGAGAGTGAGCATTTAGACACTGAGATGTGTTAAGTGGCGCAAACTTCCCAGGTATTATAAAGACACACTCTCTAACCTACCCCGCTCTTGTCTGGACCCTCATTACAGCTCAATTTTCCAAGAGACACTAGTAATATAGGAATATTCATGGTCATCTATTAGATTAGCAGTGATCTCCTCCCCTCCTTTGCTGATAACATTTAGGAACCCATTTGTTTATTACAGAGTTAGAAACAGACAGGTCTTACTCATGAAACAAAATTATTTAAAAATCAAATTCTGGTAAGGCAAGCTCAAGAAAAACAGGCCAACTTCAAAAGCTGAGACTGTTACATATCTCAAGTAGAAATCCTTGATCTATTTTTGATAGAAAAAATGGAGGAAAATTATGTATTTATGTTTTTTAAAAACCTTGTATGAATAAACTTATTAAATTCATGATTCTCTAGAATTATGGGTCTGCAGCTACATAATTATATACTCCATGATACAGAGAATTCCTTAGCTGTAGGTTTGTGGCACTGAATTGAATAGTTGTGCACATATTTTTCTTTGTAGCCTTAAAATTTATAATTTTCAACCACAAGAAAAAATTAATATGATAAAAGCTCCAAATCAGCAGGCAGATTACCCCAAGATTTTACAAACCAGCTCAGCTGCTTTAGTTATCTCTACTTTAGCTGAAAGCTAAATAATTCAATACAACCTCATTTGCTACAAAGCCTGTTCTCCTGACAGCATCCCCAAATGCTTCACAGCTATTAGAGTTACAGTGAAATGATAAATCAGAACTGAGGGAAAGAGGGAGTTTAGAAGTACACAGGCTTACGTGAGGAAAAGAGGCAGATCTCAGGGCACAGGAATGAGAAATTGGGGAAGGTGAAAGAAGGAGAAGCTTACTAAGTAGTTTATTATCGAGGTCATTGTGGGCAACAGGGATCAAGTCTGCAAGGATCTCCTCAGAATAGTATAGAATGCCTCTCAGAATTGTCTGTGACAGGCAGGAGATTGGCCCTCATCCTGGTTGGTCAAGGAGCTGTCCCTGCCAGCCTCCCAACCATGTTGACCTCCCACACTTCCAAGCTACCCAGCAAGCTCCCCCCAGGCAGCCTGCAGCTTTGGAATAGTTCTGGGGCCAGAAAAGGTGTGCATTTGAAACTAGATGCTGTCAGCCAGCGGGGTGAGGGGTAAGCCCTCCTAGAACTGTCTGCCCAGCTCTAGCTGCAATCAATAGGTGAGGCCAGGAGTATATGTCAGGACACTAGAGTCATCTAACATACGAGGGAGCTTTCAGTTTCTAGAGCCTCACAATAAGCTTGTATTTTTGTATAGTAAGTAGAGACAATACAGAAAATAATAAGTAAAGATTGGATGGAGATGGTGGATTAAACACATGCATTTAGCTTCTCTTATCCCAAATTTCATAAAAAGAGAACAAGCATCTAAAAGCACAGGGAAATACGAAAAAGATTAATGTTTGGGAAACCCTGAAATAGAGAAAAGAGGCAAGATCTGATTCACAGAGAAACAAAATCAGAGGAAACTAAACAGGTACAGGAGAAGGAAGAGTTTAGGGAAGTTCCAAGCAAGAGTCAAAGGATTCAAGAGGAGGAGAGGCACTGGGACAGAATAATTCACTGGGGAGCCTCCTGTTTCCT
>CAUYRT010107329.1:0-17265 GCA_963574885.1 Lepilemur ruficaudatus
TTTTTATTTAGTCCTAAAGCCCACGGAATCAGTTTGTCCCGTTCACAGGCTTCTTTTCCTCTTGGTCAATGGGACTCACCTAGACTCATCTGCTGTACCACAACCCACATACTGCCTTTGGTTTTTATTTTTTTTTTGAGACTGAGTTCTCACTCTGTTGCCCAGGCTAGAGTGCTGTGGCATCAGCCTAGCTCACAGCAACCTCAAACTCCTGGGCTCAAGTGATCCTCCTGCCTCAGCCTCCCAAGTAGCTGGGACTACAGGCATGCACCACCATGCCCGGCTAATTTTTTCTATATATACATTTAGTTGGCCAATTAATTTATTTCTATTTTTTTAGTAGAGATGGGGGTCTCACTCTTGCTCAGGCTGCTTTCAAACTCCTGACCTTGAGCGATCCTCCCGCCTCGGCCTCCCAGAGTGCTAGGATTACAGGCGTGAGCCACTGTGCCCGGCCCACATGCTCCTTCTGTTAAGTATTGTTTTAACAGAAATGAGCTCAGGCCAGAGAGACTTCCTCAAAGGAGTTACAATACAGGGAATGAAGGAGGGTTTAGGGGTTTGTTGGCCCCTAAAGATTTTTTAACAGCTTTAATGAGGCACAGTTGACCTACAAAAAGGTGCACATATTTAATGTGTACAATTTAATAAATTTTGACGCATCTATACACCTGTGAAGCCAAAACCACAATCAAAATAATGAACATATCATCTATAACTCCTAAAATGTCCTTGTGTTCCTTTTGCCTCTCCCTGTACCTCCCTCCTCAAGCAACCCCTGGTTTGTTTTGTCACTACAGATAAGTTTGCATTTACTAGAACTTTATATATATATGAATCATAATTATGTATTTTTTAATCTGCCTTCTTTTGCTAAGCATAATTATTTGAGATCCATTCATGTTCCTTGGTTATTAGTCATTCATTCCTTTTTATTGCAGAGTATTTTCTATTGTATGGATATGCCAAAATTTGTTTATTCATTTACTTATTGGTGGACACTGGGTTGTTTCTAGATTTTTGGCTATTACAAATGAAGCTGCTATGAAGAATTATGTACAAGTCTTTGTATGGATATAAGCTTTTTGCTTCTCTTGCATGACTGCCTGGAAGAGAATGGCTAAATCACATGGTTGGTGTATGTTTAATTTTTTAAGAAATGGCCAAAATGTTTTCCAAAATAGTTGTACTATTTTATATTCCCATCACTGGTGTTTGAGAGTTTCAGTTTTCCGCATCCTTCCCAACACTTGGGGTGGTCAGTTTAAAAAATTTTAGCTTTTAAAATAGGTGTGTAGACGGGGCGCAGGGTAGTAAAAAAAACAGGCATGTAGTCATATCTCATTTGTGATTTTAATTTGTATTTCCTAATGAAGAATGATGTATGTTTTCATGTGCTTATGTACTATTTGTGTATTTTTGCCCATTAAAAAAAATAGGTTTTCTATATATTTTGGGAAATCAGCTCACTACAAATTGTGACTGTAAACATTGTACTGTAAATGCTTTGTAGTTTTCCCCCAATTAAAAAAAAATAATAAATAAAAAAAAATAGGTTTTCTTTTAAAGTAAGTTTTGAGAATTCTTTATATATTCTGGATATAAATCCTTTAGCAGATACATGATTTGTAAATATTTTCTCCCACTCTGTGATTTGTTTTTTCATTTTCTTAACAGGATTTCTGAAGAACATAAGTTTTTAGCTTTGACAAAGTCTAATTTATCAATTTGTTCTTTCATGGGCCATGCTTTTGATGTTAAATCTGAGATATATTAATATTTGCCTAACCCAAGGTCACAAAGATTTCTTCCTATGTTTTCTTCTAGCAGTTTTATAATATTTTTGAATTTATTTTTATATTGGTGCTACGGATGGATCAAAGTGCTTTTTGAAAAAGTTTTATTTTTTGCATCTGGAAATCTAGGTGCTGTGGCACCATTTGTTGAAAAGACTATCCTTTTTCTGCCAATTGCTTTGGCTTCTTTGTAAAAAGGCAATTGTCCGTATATCATATGTGTCTATTTTGGGACATTATTCTGTTCTATCTTTACACTAATTATCATACTGGTTTGATTACTACAGCTTTATAGTAAGTGTTGAAATCAGATAGTGCTAGTTCTCTAATTTTACTCTTTTTCAAAGTTGTTTTGACTATCCTAGGTCCTTTGTATTTCCATACGGATTTCAGAATTAGTTTGCCAATTTCTATAAAACAGCCCCCTGAGAATTTGACTGGGATTGCATTGAATCTTTAAATCAATCCCACTGTCGAGAATTGACGTTTCAAAAATATTAAGTCTTCTAACCCATAAACAAGAGTGATATCTCTTGATTTATTTAAGTCTTCTAAATTTCCCTCAGGAATGTTTTGTAGTTTTCTGTGTCCAGGTCTTTGTCATATTTTGTTAGATTATTTCATGTTTTTTGATGCTATTGTAAATGGTACTGATTTTTACATTTCAATTTTCCAGTGCTTCATTGCTAACGTGGAAATAAAATTGATTTTTGTATATTGATCATGTACTCTGCAGCCTTGCTATACTCACTTATTCTAGTAGCTATCTTTTGTATAGATTCCACAGACAATCATGCTGCCTATGAATAAAGGCAGTTTTGCTTCTTCCTTTCCAGTACAGATGTCTTTTATTATTTTCTCCCTTTTTTTCCCCTTGTTGCGTGGCTAGCAACTTCAGTACAATATTAAATAGAAGTGGTGAGGCAGACATCAACGTCTTGTTTTTGTTTTGCAGTAGGGCCTGGCTCAGTTGCCCAGGCTGGAGTGCAGTGGCATGATCATAGCTCACTATAGTCTTGAACTCCTGGGCTCAAGGGGGTCCTCAAGCCTCAGCTTCCCAAGTAGTTAGGAAAACAAGCACATGTCACCATGTCCAGCTAATTTTAATTTTTTTTGTAGAGATGGGGTCTCACGATGTTGCCCAAGCTGGTCTTGAATTCCCGGCCTCAGGCGATCCTCATGCCTCCACCTCCCAGAGTGCTGGGATTACAGGTGTGAGCCACTGTGCCTGGCCTCAATCAATATCTTGTTTCTGATCTTAGGGGGAAAGCATTCAGTCTTTCACCAATTAAGTAGGATATTAGTTGTAGGTTTTTTATAAGTAGATAATCTGTGTTTATGGATGTTCCCTTCCTAAGGAAACCAGAATAGGTTACCCCAAAATATGTCTCTTTGACGTAAATATTTTTGAGCTAAGGTAATTAAGAAGTAGCAAACAGAGAAAGAGCTCTTTCTCCCCTGGCTTCCTACCTAAAGACAGAATATGGGATATAAATTCTCCTTCACTGGAGATAACTCTTATCAGCCCAGAGGCACCAGAGAAATCTGTAAACAAACCTTACTCCATTAGTTTCTTCTCATGTTTTCCTTTGCACAGTTTCCCACAGTTTAAGTTTTGGAAACTTAAAATGGCTTTTCTTTTTGCCTTGCTACTTCTCTAAAATTTATTGTTTTTGTTAAAGATGGTATATAGTCTAGAGTTCTAAGCCACTACTTTTTTTTTTTTTAACCCATACCAGTCATCTTATATTTTATATTGGGCATTAATTCTCAATTAGGATATGAAACGATTCAGCAATGACTGAGTTTCTCCTGGAGCGGTGCCAAACCAAAGAGCTCATGGTCCAGAGTGCAGAGTGTGCTGTCCATACTGGCCCACGTCTTCTGTGGTACTTGCATGGGCACTCATGTTTGAGTTCTTTGTAAGAAAGGCAGTAGCTGAAAAGCACCTAAGCTGCCAGCACCACAGACACCCCAGCGATGCTCCGTTTCTTTGCATTGATGTACCTGTTGTAATGCTGGTAGTAACCTCTTTGAAACATTCCAACAGTACCTTTAGGTGTGAAATCCCACATCAATATGCACCTTGGCAACTCCCCTAATTTGATATCCATGAATTTCTTCTCCTTCACTGGTACAACACGTCATCCTGGAGTCCCAGTGTCTGCTGTCTGCCTTGAGTTACTTTTCACTGAGGTTTCTCTCATGTGATGTGCACTGTACGTGTTACTAAACTGTCTTAGACTTTCTTAGTTTTTCTCTTGTTAATCTGTCTTTTGTCACAGGAGTCTATCCCAACTACGAACTTAAGAGAGGTAAGGAAAAATTGTATTTCTTCCCTGACACTTCTTTTCCTAGTTTCCTATTTTTTTTTTTTTGAGACAGTGTCTCACTCTGCTGCCTGGGCTAGAGTGCCGTGGCGTCAGCCTAGCTCACAGTAACCTCAAACTCCTGGGCTCAGGCGATTCTCCTGCCTCAGCCTCCCGAGTAGCTGGAGCTACAGGCAAGTGCCACCATGCCCGGCTAATTTTTATATATATATTTTTAGGTGGCCAGTTAATTTCTTTCTATTTTTAGTAGAGACGGGGGTCTCACTCTTGCTCAGGCTGGTTTCGAACTCCTGACCTTGAGTGATCCACCCGCCTTGGCCTCCCAGAGTGCTAGGATTACAGGCGTGAGCCACCACGTCTGGTCCCTAAGAATTTTTATAAGGAATAAATGTTATATTTTGACAAATGTTTTTGTTTTTTTTTTTTTTTTGCATCTAATGACATTACCATATAATTTTTCTTATTTTATTTTCTTAATATGGTGAATTACATTGTTTGCTTTAGAAAATGAAACCAATCTTGCATTCCTGGGACAGACCCCACTTAGCCATGGTATATTATCCTTTTTATATATTGTTGGATTTGATTTGCTAAAATTTTGTTTAGAAAATTTTAATCTATGATCATCAGGGATACTAGTCTATAGTTTCCTTTTCCTGTCTTTGTCAGGCTACGGCAATGTTGGCCTTATGGATTGAGTTGGGAAGTATTGCCTTTGTTTCCATTTTCAGGAAGAGTTTTCACAGAATTGCTATTATTTCTTCCTTAAATGGTTAGAATTTATCAGTGAAGCCACCTGGACCTGAAGTTTTTAGTGTGGAAAGATTTTAAATACAATTTCAATTTCCTTAATAGACATAGGCCTATTCAAGTTATATATATTTCTTCTTGAGTGGAGTCCTTAGAGTCCTTCAAGGAATTTGTCCATTTCATCTAAATTATTGATTTTATTGGCATATAGTTGATCTTAATATTCCCTTATGATTTTTTTCATATTTGTAGGATCTGTAGTGATGTTACCTTTTTCATTTCTAATACTGGTAATTTGTGTCTTCCTTTTTTTTTCTGGCTAGAGGTTTATCAATTTTATTCATCTTCCCAAAGAATAGCTTTTATTTCATTAGTTTTCTTTATTTTTGGCCACAAGATTTTTGGTGCCTAAAGGCAAGTGTGCTTTAAATAAATTTAGCACTATTATATTATGTAGAATTGGGAATGATAGGCATCTCAGCCAGCAAATTAATTCTATGTATTTCCCTACATAGGCTGACAAATAGAGTTTTAGGCCTCTCTCAGGTATCATCTGGATTCTGATTGTTCAAAATAATTTTGCATTTATCTTGCTGAAGATAATAATTCTGTATTTATCTGAGACTTAAAAGACTAAGCTGTGTGAAGCATTTTAGTTTTATTTTCCATTGTGGAATGAGAAACCTGCCAACTTCACTTATTTATAAGAAGAGAATATGAAATGGAATGTGGAGAAACATGAATTTATAGGGTCTTATTTTTTGCTCATGTGCCATTAAGTACTTTGTAAAATTTAAAGTCCCATAAAAATAAGCTGTAACTCAAATCCCAGGAAAGATCAACATTTTGGAAATGAAATGTAATACATTAAAATTGGATTCTGCTTTCAGGAATTAGAAATATTGAGCTATAAGAGACACTATATAGAATGATATCAACATGTGAAAAACTGTGGGTATGGTTAGACGAACCCTAGAAGAATAAGTACCTAATATTAATTTTTATTTCACAAATTACGATTAAATAATACTAATTGTGTACGTTGTATCATGCATAACATTTTACATAAGATTTTTAAATCATTCATATTATATGGGCTCAAATATTAAAAGCATTGGTGCAAAACTGCTTTGTTATGAAACATCATGGATTATGTCAATTTTGCCAGTTTTCAGTTGAATGAGAAGCAGAAACTCCTAAATATACCATGAATCTATCAACTGCAGCTATTTTGCCAATATTAATGGATACATTTTAGAGTAACCAACCTGTGTGGGAACAGCTTAGCTATCTGCAAAAGGCAAATAATAGCTTTTCTCTTTGAGATAGGACCTAGCATAGTGCTGGCACATGGTAACCAGGAGGAGAATCACATCACAAAGCCAGATGAGAGTGAGTCAGTTTACAATCTGAATAAACTTTGAAGGCAAAGTCAAAACTGTTGTTTTTCTTGAAGTAGGGAAATAATGGAAAAGTTCTAAGATGCTCTCTCAAAGATGTACTCTAATGCTGAAATAAAGGGGAAGCTTTCTTATACTTCACATTTTCATTCATATTATACATATTTTTTTTTGCCTTGGTAGTGTATTTTAAAAAGAAATTTTATGTAAAAATTTCATCTTTGTATTTTGGATGTATTTGCCTTTTGAATTTGGCTCAACTATTTTAAGAAAAGGAAGCATCCTGTAATGATATCATTCGAGCTAAGCCAATTTCTTTTAGAAGCAAAAAGTCTGCCAGATGTTGCTATTATGAAACAGTGATCTAGCATTTATAATTCATTTGACACCTGGATATACTGGCGTAAACAATGGCTTTTTATATGATGAGGCAGTTCTAATTTAAGACCAGTGCTTCATCTGTTTTCTTTGTAACTTTATTGGTACTAATGGACAAGTCTAGGCATATGTCCATGGATGCCTTTTGGCATTCAGCATATTAGAAATTGTTAATAAGCATGGAACACATTCCACCCGGGAAAGTTTCACTTGCTGCTGTGTAATTTTGAACTTTTTTTTTTTTTAATGTTCTTGGGCCTGGCTCTGTTTTGTGTCCCTGAGAGACTGAGGATAGCACTAATTCAAATTATTTGGTAAAAGCCAGAGTCACGTAGAGCACTAGTGTTCACTTGAAAGGCATTCACAGAAGGCATTTTCTAATGCCTAAAACCAGTATTTAGGAGATGATGAAACACTATCTTGTAATTAAGTCAGCAAAGGTCAGAAGCACTATTTGTTAACTATGGTCTTCTTAGACTCCTCTGTTTTTGAATGAATAAACAACCCCTTTTCAGCACAAAATAACTTGCTTCACCTATTGTAGCCAAGCATCCTTTACATACTGCCAAATTAAGGTCATATGCTTGCTTTGCCATGACTTGTTTACACTTAGGTTATTATGCATGAAGTACTAAGTCAAAGGAGGGTTCAGGCAAATTTTTTACATTTTAATTAAAAAAATTTTAATGTGGTACAGTAGAGTTGAAATCATTCTAATGGGGTCCTGAACAATATTACTTTCTACAGTTTGTGAAGCATTTGCCTACCAATAACTGGGCTTTCATTAAAAGTCAACTTCTGTTTTTGATTTAAGAACAAACTGGTTTATATAGAACATTTGAATTTTAACTCTTTATTTTAAAAAATAAACAGAAGTCAAATATATACCCTAAGTTTTATATAACTTAACATTTTATAGTTTTAGCATTTATTGTAATTTAAAGATAACAGTAAAATAACTTATACTGCATTTTAGTTTATATTAAATTCCTTTATTCATAACACTTAAGGCGTACTCAAAGAATACAGGTTACCTTCCAACATTCTAGACTCCTCACACTCCCACTTCACCCCCAACAACAAAATGTAATCCAAGTAGGGATTATTGTACTTGGGACGCAATGATGTTCTCATCTGTGCAGAGGACAGTATGTCTAAATCCTAACTCATACTGATTGTAAGTGGATTCTTTTGATGACTCTCATGTTTAGGTATGCTGAATTTTACAAGTTGAATATAGAGATTTAACACATTTAGTAGTACATTTAACTGACGCCAAATTCAGCCATATAAGCTAATTTCCCTGAAATCCTTACCCCCCACACAAAATTAAAGGAATCTTTAAGAGGTAAAAAACCCAAAAAAGGAGTGGAGAAAACAGGAAGAGACACAGTATCAGGCCAAAGCAATTCAGCAAATTTTTGAAAGATGGAAAATAGAATGAAGAGTGGCAGTAAATGATAGAAGGGGAGAAGCTACAGTGGGATGCCTACCGGAGGAAAATGATTCGAGAAGGTAGTATTTTGCTGTGTAAACCCAGAAAGGCTTAGGACACAGAGGCCTAAGTACTGAGCAATATAGGGGTGAAATGGGGGCTAAAAATGGGGACTAGTTGGAAGTCTATGGAAGCAGTGGTTACACCCCAGGGTACCCATGTAGTTATATGATTAGTCTTTTTAGAACAAGAGAGTAGAGGTTTATTTTCTGAAAAAACCAACTCTGGTAAGCTCTAGACTTGGGAATACCAGACACAACTGGGTTAGTGATGAGACTTGAGAATGAAAATAGCATGGAAAAAAGTAAAAGTCTACACACTGAACTGGGATTTCCCTGGACCCACTTCCAGCCTTGCTTCCAGAAAGCATGCAGCCAGGCTTATAAGTACTCTCTAAGCACCAGGGTGACAAATTCTTCCCTGGAG
Organism: Lepilemur ruficaudatus; assembly: GCA_963574885.1. Lineage (NCBI taxonomy): Eukaryota > Metazoa > Chordata > Mammalia > Primates > Lepilemuridae > Lepilemur > Lepilemur ruficaudatus. Next base: position 8,576 of record CAUYRT010107329.1, read on the forward strand.
AAACAAGATAGCTGCGGTTTTCTTTTTCTGGAACTCCAGTTTATTGAGATGTTGGACTTACTAATTAAAGTTTTTTTTTCAGGTTTATTGAAGTATAATTTACCTAGAATAAAATTTCCCTATTTTAAGCGTATAGTTTGATTAGTTTTGGTGCTTCAACACAGTTGTGTAACCAATGCCAGAATCAATATACAGAACATTTCCGTGATCCTAAAATGTTTGCTTTTGCCCTTTGTTGTTGATCCCTCCCTGATCACTGGCCCCAGGCAATCACTGCTTTGCTTTCAGTCACTATGGTTTTGCCTCTTCTAGAATTTCATATAAATAACCTTATATATAATAGTATGCAGTCTTTTCTGTCTGGCTTCTTTCAATGGGCATAATGATCACAAGATTCATCATGTTGTATATATTAATATTTCATTCCCTTTGTGTGCTGAGCAGTATTCCATTGTATGAATATGCCAGAATTTGTTCATCAGTTGATAGAAATTTGGTTTGTTCTTCATGCTACCCCTTTATAGTCACACCCATTTGCTTCTCCCCCACTATCTTTAAAAACTTTAAAAAAAGTCTACATATATACATGGGGTGCAAGTGCAATTTTGCTACATTTGCTGTATGTATTGTGGTACATACACTCAGGGCCTCAGTGCACCCAATGCTAAAGCAATGCACGGTGTAGCCACTAAGCAACTTTTCATCGTCCACTTCTCTCCTATCTCCCACCCCTCCAAGTCTCCACTGCCCATCATTTCCACATTCTCCTTCCATGTGAACACATTATTTAGCTCCCAGTTATAAGTGAGAACATGTGTTATTTGTCTGAGTCTGAGTTGTTTCACTTAAAATAATGGCCTCTAGTTCCATTCATGTTGCTGCAAAAGATGTGATTTCATTCTTTTAATGGCTATACAGTATTCCATTATGTATACATACCTCATTTTCTTTACCCAATCCTCTGCTGATAGACAAAGGTTGATTCCATATCTTTGCTACCCTGAATAATGCTGCAATAAACATATGAGTTGTATGTATCTTTTTGATATATTTGTTTCTTTTCCTTTGGGTAGATACCTAGTAGTGGGATTGCTGGATTGTTTTAGTTCTTTGAGAACTCTCTATACTGTTTTCCATAGAGGTTGTACTAATTTACATTCCTACCAACAGTGTATAAGACTTCCTTTTTCTCCACATCATTGCCAACATCTTTCATTTTTTGTCTTTTTAGTAATAGCCATTTTGATTGGTATAAGATGGTATCTCATTGTGGTTTAAGTTGCATTTCTCTGATGATTAGTGATGTTGAACATTTTTTCATATGCTTGTCCATTTCTTTGTTTTCCTTTGAAAAATGTTTATTCATATCCCACTTTTAAATGGGATTATTTGTTGTTTTGTTGTTGTTGTTGTTGTTGAGTTCCTCATAAATCCTGGCTATTAGTCCCCTATAGGATGTATAGTTTGTAAATATTTTCTCCCATTTTGTAGGTTGTCTGTTCACTCTGTTGATTATTTCTTTTGCTCTGCAGAAGCTTTTTAGTTTAATTAAGTCCCATTTATCTATTTTTGTTTTATTTGCCTATGCTTTTGAGGTCTTAGTCATGAATTCTTTGCCTAGACCAATGTTCAGAAGAGTTTTCTCTAGGTTTTCTTCTACTATTTTTACAGTTTCAGATCTGACATTCAAGTCTTTCATCTATCTTGAGTTGATTTTTGTATATGCTGAGAGAGAGGGGTCCAGTTTCATTTTTCTGTATATGGCTATCCAATTTTCCCAGCACCATTTATGGAAAAGGGCATCCTTTCTCCAGTGTATGTTCATGTAGACTTTGTCAAAGATCAGTTGGCTGTAAGTATGTGGCTTTACTTCTGGGTTTTCCATTCTGTTCCATTGATCTATGTGTCTATTTTTATACCAGTACCATGATGTTTTGGTTACTATAGCCTTGTAATATAATTTGAAGTTAGGGAATGTGATGCCTCCAGCTTTGCTCTTTTTGCTTAGGATTGCTTTGGCTATTTGTCCCCCAGTGTCTTGAATCCTTGCTAATCAATAATTTATTCTTTATTTCTATGATCTTGTCATTTTGAGAATGTTACATAAGTGGAATCATACAGTATGAGACCCTTTAAGATTGCTTTTTTCCCATTCAATATAATGTCCTTGAGATTCCTTAACATTGTTACATATATTAATAATTCATTCCTATTTATTGTTGAGTAGTAAGTAGTGCATGGTATGGATAGATGACAGTTTGTTTAGCCATTCTTCTATTATAGGACATTTTGCACTCCTGACTAGTTTTCGGCTATTATAAATAAAGCTCCTATGAACAACACTGTTATATTTGAAGTGAATTTCTTAAAAACAGTTATAGTTAGGTCATGATATATTTAGACCAGTTACATTTAATGTAATTATTGATATGTTAGTGATTAAGTCTGCCATTTTATTTTTTTGTCTTCCGTTTATTGTCTTTTTTTGTTTGTTTGCCTTCTGTGGGTTACTTGAATATTTTTAAAAATTCCATTTTGATTTATCTATAGTATTTTTGAATGTATCTCTTTATGTATTTTTTTTTTAGTGATTGCTGTAGGTATTACATTATGCATCTTATAGTCTACCGGTGTTGACATTTACCAGTTTCTGTGAAGTGTAGAAACCTTACTTCCCTTTATGCTCCCCCATTTATAATCTAATTATCTTAACTGTTTTGTCTATATATACTTTTTGCTTCAACTATCAAACATAATTTAGAAAATTCAAGAAAAATTTATTGTAGTTAGTCATATTTTAATTTTCTTTTCTTTTTTCCTTCCTGATATCCCCAAATTCCTTCTTTTATCATTTCTTTTCTGTTTGAAGAACTTCTTCTAGCTATTTAGGTCTCTGATCCATTTCAAATAAATTTATGTGAATGATGTGAGAGGCCTCTTGTGGGTGGGGGGTGGTGGTGGTGGGGTTATGGAAAGTCACTGCTAATGGGTATGGAGTTTCTTTCTGGAGTGATAAAATATTTTAAAATTGATTATAGTAATCATCACACAACTCTATGAATATACTAAAAGCTACTGAATTGAACACTTTAAATAGGTAAACTGTATGGTATAGTTTAATAAAGCTGTTATTTTAAAAAAGTATATAGTGAATTAATAAAGCTGATCGAGTGATTAATAGAACAAAAACAAAACAAAACATAACCACATACTAACTTGTTCTCTTCATAAGACTTACTTCCAATTCTGGTTCCTGAAAACATTCTACCTTTCCTTCCAATTGATGCTTGAGGCCCGTGTATTTCAAAGAGGCTCACTGTTCCCACAAATATGATTGACATGCCAGAACCCATTCATTTATCCTTGGGGTTGTGATCAAATGAAACAAGGCTGGAAATTTGTTTCTAGGCTAAATTCTACGCTAATTTAGCTTTCAGCTTGCAAGTCCAGGGCCATCCAATTCTGAAGCCCAATCCTGACTAAGGCCCTATCAAAAAGTCTGTATCTGACGTACCTGGGATGAAGGCACAGGGAGCCTAGAACATTCATATCTCCCCTAGCCTCAATGGGCTTGAATGGATTGATTATATACCGGACTTCTGTCTGGCCTCTTGATTAGCCTTGATCAGGTCACTCAGTAGAACTGAGCCAGTGTTCTCAAGCCCATAGGCCTGCCTGGGCTGGGCCCTGATTCTCTAGGGGTTAGGGTCTGCCTCCTATATTCCCAGGCACAAGCTAAGGTCCTCCCAAACTGGGAAGACCATGTGCTGGATTTCAGGCCCTGCCGTTACCTAGAGATTTTTGCTTTACCCTTGCCCAAATGTTCTTGTAGAACAAGCCCAAGTTTGCTCCTTTTCTTTGCAGATAGTAATTTAGAGTATTGGCTATCTCACTTGGGGGCAAGCCCAATAGCCAGCTTAGCTGTACTAGTTTCAGAAACCAAGTAGTTTTTTTTTCTTGTCCATTCCCAGGAGTCTACTGCTAAGATTTCAGCATGTCCTATGGCTGAGTCAATTAGAGTTATGACAAGAAGGCACCTGGCATGGCATCACAATGCTCAATAAATGCTAGAACTTTTTTTCTTTCCTTCATACCAAGTCAATTTAAGCGTGCTCTACTTACCTGGTGTACACAGTCCAAGAACTGTAAGAAGATTGGAGCAAAACCACTACCCTGACAGGTGAGGGTCAAGCTGCTCCGCTGACTGAATTTATGACCAAAAGAGAGCCACTCTTTCTCGACCAACATCCGGAAGCCTTCAAGTGTCCTATAAAAGGGATCACTCAGTAACTGAACCAGGGATGTCACCTAGAGCACAAGCAGGATGGATTCTTCATTAATTTCAGTACTGAAAAAGTCCTGTTGCTTAGATAAACGCACTTCCTTTTGATGATAGCTATTCATAAGCCAAGTTATCTGGACAGCAGATTTGTTCGCTAACTGCTTCAGGACAGCCACTTGAATGACTTCTGCAAACTTTTCCAGTAAAAACTATAACTCAAATTCATTATGGCTACATGTTTTCTTTCAGGAATTAATATTTTAATCCTTAACTGGCCAATTAGCTGACTGTAATCTTTCCTAAGTTAGTTAGAGGCCAGAGGATCAGTTCACACCAACTATATTTTTTGGCAGGTGTAGATTAATATCTTAATGTAGTCTGAATTTATACTTTTCCACTTCACTCTACAGTGAGTAAAGGAGGGACTTATACAGAGCCAGGGAATGGACTGAAATTCCAAAACTCAGTAAGGATGGTCCACATCCCACATTGCTGGTCAAGGACTCTGTCTCTAAGCTTGCATGGTACATCTGTGGATGTGAGAGCCTGATGCCCCAAGCCAGAGCTCCAGGCTATGTAGGGCCTTAAAGCTCATGATACAGAGCTTCCTGACAGATACCAGGTGGTGTGTAACACGTGACTTTCTCTGTCCATAAACACACTACTTGTTATACAAAAGATTCATCTGTAGAATTTAAAAACAACTAAACTGAAATACAAATATAAAACTAAGTATCTGAAAATATATATAATAGTTTACTTGTGCAGTGATGTCCCAGCCTTCTTCCAAACAGACCAAAACTGAGGAACCATTCTCAAGTACTTCTGATACAACCACAGCCAGCTGCATTATCCTGTGAAGCTAAGAGATAGGAAAAGAGGCCACAATTAGACCAAGCCCTTTCTGAGCACAGAGGACAGTCAGACTTGCTGTCCACTGTGGGTAATTAAACAAGTTAGGGATAAAGCACTTGGACAAAAGAACTGCCAATGTTTTAGATACTTAAAGTTCTTGTCAAATCAAGATTAAACAATGATACTGTTTAAAAGTAGCCACATTTTAAAATAGTACATTGAAATAACACATAATAAAATAAAATAACCTTGCATGACTTCCTCAGAAGTAGAAGAATTATAATTCCATAGACTGGAAGAGACAGAAAGATTCTAAGTGGCCTTCCCAGCAAAGTTATTGAATTTAAAATCTGTTTTTTCATGATTATAGTAAGTTCTATTTCAGATACTCATAATTTTTCTAGAGTTAGACAGTGGTGATGGTTCCAAAACATTGTGAATACAATAAACAGCGGATTTGTGCACCACTTGGACCTCTTTTTCCTTGAGTTATGAGACAAATTGCTCCAGACATTACCTGTGGAAACCATTCGGAGTCTCCCAGTGCTTTCAGGAAGGTTACTTCTGAGTCAGTGGGGATGGTGCTTGGGATACAAGCCCTGATCAGCTTCTTAAAACTGGCTTTTACTTGTCGGATTTCATGAAATTCAACAGGAACAAACTCACAGTTTAAAGCAAATTCTACCTTGAAGCTCTGTAGATGAAGATGCATAGAATTAGGCAGATGAAGTAGTATAGTTAAAAGAGCAATGTTTTCAACAGGGTAATGCTTAATAATATACAGTTAGTTGAAGCCAAATAGCTGCAGAGGCTGCACTAGGTCAAGAAAATCAATCTTGTGTGGCTAATCTGTCAGTATTGCTGGAAAGAGCCATTCAGTATAGTCTTGTGGTTTGCCTAGAATGGCAAGTCTGGTCCTTTCTAGAAGTAGATTACTTAGCTTAAGAATGCTGTCATTCTGAGAACTTGAAGAGACCACTGGTAGGCTGGAACTTGATGGAGCTTTTAACACCAAATGTAAGCCAATTATAAGGCTATGAACATGAAATTTTAAAGAGGAACCAATGACACAAAGACAGTATGATTAATGCAACAGTGTAAACTAAGGTCTTTCCAAGATGTATATTGTAATGCAAAGGTAATATACTGTTGGAGTTCCAGACTGTACATATTAAAGTTTATAGATATACACATATTTGTTTCTTATTAAGCAAATAAAATATAATCATAGTAAAAAATGAAAAAAAAAGAAAAAGTAGAGCTAGGCCGGGCATGGTGGCTCACATCTGTAATTATAGCATTTTGGGAGGCCAAGGTAGGAGGATTGCTTGAGGCCAGGAGTTTGAGACCAGCCTGAGCAACACAGTGATATCCCTGTCTCTACAAAAAAATAAAAAAATTAGCTGGGTGTAGTGGCATGTGCCTATAATCCCAGCTACTTAGGAGGCTGACACAGGAGGATCACTTGAGCCCAGGAGTTTGAGGTTGCAGTGAGCTATGATGATGCTACTGCACTCTAGCCTGGGTGACAGAGCAAGACTCTGTCTTAAAAAAAAAAGTGTAGAGATAAACATTGAGAGAGAAATGAAAATCATTATTTTACTGCCCCAAGAGTACTAATTTTGTGGTTACTTTTATAAAGTCAATAGTAAAAAATTAAATACATTAAAATGTGAACGGCTTTGTTGATGTCTATCTTTGGGATAATATTTTTTCACTGAATACTACATATGTATCAACCTGTATTTATTTGAGTACTTTTTCATTTACATCTTTAATTCATATGAATTTATTCTGTGCGAGGTATGAGCTGTTGCATTTGTTATTAAAGAATGCTGCACTGATGGCCCACTGCTATATTCCATTTTGATAATCTGGTTGACTAGCTCTGAAGAAGATTTAAAAGTCCTCCACAATTTATCATGCCAAAGTATGAATTAAACTCCTCAGATTCTTTCCACTTTCTTTACATTCTGTCCAAATTATTCTAGTGGACCATGTTCTTTTCTAAGAGCAAAGCTGCTTTCTGGAGATTGGTTGCACAGCAACATGAATGTACTTAATAATACTAAATTGTACACTTAAAAATGATTAAGATGGTAAGTTTTGTTATGTATATCTTACCACAATTTAAAAACCTCCTGCCAAGGTCTTATATATAGGGTCTGTTTAATATTTTATATTAGTTATTTTAGATTTTAAAAATTCCTATTAAAATTTTAAAAGTAAAAGCAAAAAAGCCTAAGGTTTTTTAAAAAAATAGCATTTATAATATCCATCAAGAAAGAAAAAGTTCTTTTGTCTTAATAATTACATTTTTAGGAAGCTGCTCTAAGGAAATAATCTAATAGGAAAAAAACCCTAGTCAATTGTATAATATCTCAATTAAAAAAATAACCTATATGCTTGGAAATGTGACTACAATTTTACATATAGAAGATGAAGACAGAAACCTAAACATCCAACAATATGGGATGTTAAGTAGTGACTAAAATAGTTATGAAGACTAATATACAATATGGAAACATGATGTGAAGGCTTGAGATAAAGAACCTAGCAATATACACTGAGTTCCTTTATATTACTAAAAAAAATTTATAATAGATAAAAGATAGTTTACTTTTCCTTTCCATATCCCAACTATACACTGAGGTAGGTATGCCTATCTTATAAACCAGGAATTATTAACCATAGTATTGAGACACACTGTTAGGCTAAAAGGAATTTGTTACTACTAATAAAGTATTAAAGTCTGTGAACTTAAAAAAGGTAAAGAAGGCCAAACTGAAGATTATTTCTAGAATAAGTTACTGTCATTTACCGGCTTTCCTTTATGCTTCCCTTGTTGGGAGCAAAAGGTGTGGAATTGCAACTGGACAGGACTGTGCTAGCTAGAATGTGGTACACATCAGACAGGTACAGAGCCATACTCCACAGACACAACTGAATTAATAATAAACAAAATTTGAATGGAACATATAAAATTGCTAATAACTATTGTGCCAGATGGTGGAATTACATTTTAAAAATATAATACTTTATTTGAGTAAAGACAGAAAGGAAAAAAGAAAGGAGGGCAGGTGAAAGGGAAGGTAGGAAAAAGGAAGCATCCCAAGTGGTCAGTCTTACTCAAATATGCATGATCACACAGCTAATCTGAGGAATGGCAGAGGTGAGCATTTAGAAGCCAAACCTTGGGGAGCGATTTAGATCATGAGTAAATGGTATGCTAAAGTGGTGTTGAAAGTCTGTGCTCTGGAAAAGGCACTGGGGCCAAGGTGGCTGTACATGCAACCCTGGATTGCTGTTGAAAAGTGTTCCAACTATTTTCTGGAAATAAAATTATCCACCGTATCAGAAAACACATATGCAGGTTTAAAAATTAAGCATTAGCCGGGCGCGGTGGCTCACGCCTGTAATCCTAGCACTCTGGGAGGCTGAGGCGGGCGGATCGCTCAAGGTCAGGAGTTTGAAACCAGCCTGAGCAAGAGTGAGACCCTGTCTCTACTATAAATAGAAAGAAATTAATTGGCCAACTAAAGATATATATAGA
>CAUYRT010107331.1:0-21780 GCA_963574885.1 Lepilemur ruficaudatus
CCTAGCTCACAGCAACCTCAAACTCCTGGATTCAAGCAATCATTCTGCCTCAGCCTCCCAAGTAGCTGGGACTACAGGCATGTGCCACCATGCCCGGCTAATTTTTTCTATATATTTTTAGTTGGCCAATTAATTTCTTTCATATTTTTAGTAGAGACAGAGTCTCACTCTTGCTCAGGCTGGTTTCGAACTCCTGACCTTAAGCAATCCACCCACCTCAGCCTCCCAGAGTACTAGGATTATAGGTGTGAGCCACCGTGCCTGGCCTAATTCTTTAAATTAATTTTTTAAATCTCCAATTATTGGGCAATATATAGCTCTGAGCTTCTGTTTTCTCATCTATAAAATAGTTTTTGGAATATCCACATCAAAGGGTTGTGAGAATTAAAGGTAGTATAGCAGGCATATGGAAGGTATACAATATGTGATGGTTGTTATGACTAGACATGTAAGCTATAGTCTGAATTTGTCCTATCTGAGCTTTTCTGAAACTGTCTGACCTTGATTGTCACTGACCCTCTCAGAATCTGTTTATTTCACTGTAAGTTTGAAAGACTCACCTACCTTGATCAATGTGAGGAAAAGCAGAAGGAAAAAAATGAGTTCTTACTTTTAATATGTCCCAAGGACTTTTATGTACGCACTCTTATTTGATCCTCTTAATAATCTGGTGAGGTACATTTGATGAAATCCATTTTACAGATAAAGAAGTTGAGCATGCATCTAAGCATCTAGTCTTGCCCTCATTCAGTAGGCACTAAGTGTTTGCTGAACTGGCATACTTCCATTGTCCAAGTAGCTACTGCTGTTGTTGAGGGCTTGTGGTATCTCCTGCCTTCCTGGTGGATTTGCCTGGTATGTGGACATACCCCAGAGAGGCCTGTGCCTGAAACTGTACCACCATTTTCCAGCTTTAGCCATAATCACTGCTCCACTCCCTCTGTCTACGCACTCATATCAGATACCCTCCAGAGATTAAGTGTTTGCTCACAGGGATATTCTGGCCCCCTGCATGGAAGCAGTATAGAAGTGGGAGGCAGAAAAGCGGAAGATTGTGGGATGTGGTTTTCAAGGAAAGCTTCCTATAGAAGATCTCTTTCACTGGTCTCCTTGCCATCCTGTCTCTCCCTCATCCTCCCCATTACAGCAAGATGGCTCTTCTGCCGGGCTCGGTGGCTCACACCTGTAATCTTAGCACTCTGGGAGGCCGAGGCGGGCGGATTGCTCAAGGTCAGGAGTTTGAAACCAGCCTGAGCAAGAGCGAGACCCCCGTCTCTACTAATAATAGAAACAAATTAATTGGCCAACTAAGTATATATAGAAAAAATTAGCTGGGCATGGTGGCGCATGCCTGTAGTCCCAGCTACTGGGGAGGCTGAGGCAGAAGGATCGCTTGAGCCCAGGAGTTTGAGGTTGCTGTGAGCTAGGCTGATGCCACGGCACTCTAGCCCGGGCAACAGAGTGAGACTCTGTCACCAAAAAAAAAAAAAAAAAAAAGCAAGGGTTGGCAAACTATGGCCCACGGGCCAAATCCGGCCTCCCGCCTGTTTTTATAAATAAAGTTTTATTGCAACACAGCCACACTCATTCATTTCCGGATTCTCCATGGCTACTTTCGCACCACAACAGCAGAGATGAGTAATTACAGCACAAACTAAAACAGTTACTACTAGCTGTTTCCAGAAAAAGTCTGTAGATTCCTGCTGAAGGGTTTCATCCTGCTCGGGACCCAGGAAGAGTTATCATGTTGAACCAACCAAAGCTGCAGTTTGGCCCCCTACTAGTTTGTACTCTCAAAAAGTTCTGGAGTTACTGTCCCATGGCCCTAAGACATTTGTTCCCCAGGCCACAACTTCCCACGTTGGAGGTGTGGCACCAGAGGCCCCATGATCTCTAACCCTGAAAAAAAACTTGTCTTGGAGCCAGGCCGCACTGCAGCGGGACCCTGCCCAGGGCAGCCCCAGAGACTCACTTCCCGTCACACTGCTCACCTTATCCACCTTGTCCAGCCAGTCCTTGTTGGCGGCTAGCTCGGCCATGAACGCCTGATGCTTCTGCCACTTGGTGTGCAGGTTGCGGGCCTCGTCATAGGACACGTCCTGGGCTGTCAGCATCTTCTCGTCAATCCAGAGTTTCAGCTGGACCAGACGTGACGCAGGGATGGAGGACAGAGGACGTTTCCAAGGGAGAGACGAGTGGGGCGCAAAAGAGAGTGAGACTGGGGAAGAGGCATGAAGGGGCTCATACGCTCTGGTGACACCGTGATGGACTTGTTCTAGTTTCAGTGGGAAAGAGATGGCTAGGGAATGTCACAGGGGCATCAGGGAGCCTCACCTCGTGACAATCTTGTAAGAAATGCTGCTGCTCTCGGTTGTCCCGAAGTCGGCCCAAAAGCTGCTGTGCTACCTCCTGATTCTTCCTGTGCCTGTAATGACAGCCCCGAGTAAGACCCTTGAACTCGCTGTGAGAGGGTTATGGCCCTCTGACTACCTCAGAGGCCTTCAGTCCTCCTAGCAGGGGGATGATGCTGTCCCAGAGCCCAATGAGACAAGCCAGGAACCCCAGTCTCCAGGCCTGCTACCCGGGAGACATGCCCCTGCCCCCGTGCAGCCCGTGGTGGGGTTCTGCTCCCACCGCCTGCTCTTCCTCCTCTGCTTCCCCGCCAGCCCCTCCCCCGTCTGTCAGTTTGCCTGTGCCACGTTCTCTGGCTTCGAGGCCATCCTGCGTTCACGCCTTTCCCCGGGGGCCCCTCAGCCATGTATTGTCCCCCCCCACACCTCCGCTCGATGGAGTCCGCCTTCTCCCGGATCTTCTCAGCGTGGATGTTGCCCTCAGACACCAGCTGGCGCCCGGCCTCCAGGAGCCCGTGGATCCGCTCCCCGCTGGCGTCCATGGTGCTCACGAAGTCTTCCAGCTTCTTTATGGCCGCGTCAGCAGCCTGGAGGGTCCCCGGCATCTCCCCGTGAGACAGAACATACTCCTGTGTGGGAGGGCGACACCGAGCTCACTTCTCAGAGAGTAGTTCAGCTCCTCAGAAGGGACCCCCCAGGACATCATCTGAGATGTAGGGGCCGATATCCCAGCCCCCACGCCCACCCGCTGTCTGCCTCCCAGTCTGCCCAGTCTCACCTGGCTGCTCAGCACACCCTCCGCCTGGCGAGCGTCCCGCAGGAAGCCCTGGAGGCCGTGGGCCTGGGCCAGGCGACCTTGCCGGCTCTCCCACATCCGGCCCAGCTCCTCCCAGCCGGTGCCAAGGGCTTCCAGGCGCTGCCGTAGGAAGAGGCACTGGGGATCTGCTTGGTCCCGGGTCACCTCCTCGCCCAGGGCCCGCAGCCGGCTATACTCGCTCTGGGCCCGCTCCACCTCTCCCCGCAGGGCTGCGTGTTGGGCCAGGAGGGCCTCGGCCTCAGGCAGGGTGGCGGGCCCTTCTTCAGAGGCCACAGCGGTCTGGGTGCGGCCTAGCCATGCCTGGAAGTCATCCAAGCTGCGCAGGAAGTCCTGCAGCCGCCGTGCCTCCCCCAGCGACTCCTCTCGACGCCGCATGGTGGCCCTTAGGTCCTCCCAGCCGGCTTGCACTTCTGCAAGCCGGGCGTTGATGGCAGGGGCCTGGGCCGGGTGGCCAGCGGCCAGGGCATTCGCCTCTCGAGTCAGTTCACCCACCCGGGCGGCAATGGCTTCTAGGTCTCGCTCAGTGCCGGCCAGCTTACGCTGCAGGGCCAGCACCCCGGCCAGGTCGTTGCCCAGGCCCTGGGTAGACTCGATGACCTTGGTTTTCTCTCTCATCCAGGCCTGGGTCTCCGTACACTCTAAGTGGTAGTTCTGGATGCTCAGGGCTGATGTCAGAGCTGCCTTCTTGCCGTCTGCCAGGGACCGAAACTGCTGCCACCTGAGAGCGGGGCGAGGGTTTAGTGCCCCTGCCCTGTCCAGATCTATTTGGAAGCTTCCTCCCTGCTTCTCCCTCCACGGGTATTTTCTACTCACCTGCTCTGCTGTTCTAAAGCAGCTGCTCCCTGCTCATCTTCCCTGACTGCTTCTCTTCCTGACCCCTCTCACCTCTCCATCGTTTCTCCTCCCCCGACACAGCCCTGACCTGTCTCCTTCCTCCATTTTAACCACCTTCCAGCCCTGACACACTCACTTCCCAGTGCCACCCCCATTCTCTCTCAGTTCCCCGTCCTGCCCGCCCCAAGCCCACCTGTGGTTGAGCTGCTTCTGCGTGTGGACGATGCGCTCCTTGCCCGGGGGGTTGGCCTTCAGCAACTGCTCGGCAATGTCATTCACGGCAGTGATTCGTGCAGCCAGGGCGTTCATTTCGGGCTCCAGGGTCTCGAACCTGAGGGAGTGGAAGAGCCGGGCGTGACCGGGGAAGGCTGCCATGCCGTGCGCCCAGCCCCTCCCTTAGACCCCACGAGAGTCTCTCTCCTGTACCACGGGGCCCATTTGTGGGCGTCTGTGCCTCGCAACCCGCGAGGTTCACAGCACCTATGGGTCAAGGGAGGAGTCCCCAACCCCCACAAAACAGGCAGAAAACTATCATCTCTAGAGTTGCTCAAAAAGATGGTAAAAGGTGAAGGTCGGGAACAGCTGCACAAGCCAACCAGACCCTGGCGTGGGCGCAGCCTTCACCAGCCTCTCTCTTGGCCCGGGGCTCACCCCTTAGCCACCTGCCTGGGTCTCATCCTACCAATATGTGTTCAAAAACACAGCGAGAACCAAAAACATCTGTCTAAGTGATAAAGGTGTGAAGTAGCATCACTTCTCCCAGGGACATTTTCTAGGGCAGGGCATGAAAATACTTTCTGTAAAGGGCCAGGCCGTACACCATTTAGGCTTGTGAGCCGCACAGTCTCCATCACAGCTATTCCACCCTGCTTCGTAGCACGGAAGCGGCATGGGCAGTACCTAAAGGAATGAGCATGTCTCTGTTCCAATAAAGCTTTACTTACGAGACCAGGTAGCAGGCGGGATTTGCCCAGGGGCTGTAGTTTGTCAGCCCCTGTATCAATATGTCTTGAAAAGTAAAAAATCCTTAATTGTTTTTAAAGCCCAGGAAATCTGATAATAGATTGAGATATGAAGGAATTGCTAATTTTATTCTACATGATAATAGTATTGTGGTTCTTGAGAAAACTATCCTTTCTAAAGGATTTTAAGATTTACTATTTTGTAAACAAAGCGATTTCCTGAGAGGTTAATCAGTGTCTCTAAAAAGCTTGTATCTTCAAAGCCTCAGCTATTTTAAATCTATACACACAATTAAAAAATAACATACTGCATTGTAAAAATGCCACCTCCTATTTATTTATTTATTTTTTTTTGAGACAGAGTCTCACTCTGTTGCCCAGGCTAGAGTGCCGTGGCGGTGGCATAGCTCACAGTAACCTCAAACTCCTGGGCTCAAGTGATCCTTCTGCCTCAGCCCTCCAAGTAGCTGGGACTATAGACATGAGCCACCATGCCTGGCTAATTTTTTCTATATATTTTAGTTGGCCAATTAATTTCTTTCAATTTTTAGTAGAGACGGGGTCTTGCTCTTGTGCAGGCTGGTCTTGAACTCCTGAACTCAAACGATCCGCCCGCCTGGGCCTCCCAGAGTGCTAGGATTATAGGCGTGAGCCACCGCGTCCGGCCTATGCCTCCTATTTCTTAAAGCAGCCCAAAGAATGTAGGAGTGAGATGACAATATTGACAGTTTGCTTTTTAAAAGGGAGGTGAATCAAATAGAGCAAGACGTTGACAATGACTGAGTTTGGGTGATGGGCATGTAGGCGTTTGTTGCAAAACGTCCTCTACTTGTATGTTTAACATTTTTCATTAGAACTAAAAACAAACAGCATTAAGACTCAAAGGGACAAGACAGGCAGTCTAGCAGACTCCCAGCCCCGCAATCTGGACCCCTGGCGGGAGCCCGCCGGGCCTACCTCTGCTGCACAACCTCCAGGTCCTCCAGGCGCTCAGGCAGGGCCAGACCGTTGAGCCACTGCTCCTTCTCCTCCACCCAGATCCCGCAGGCCCCAGCCTCGCTGAGCATGGTGTAGAGCGCCAGGGCTGCTTCCAGGGCCTGCGCGCGCTCGCCTGCCTGGGCCTGCAGCTCCTGGTAGTGCCGCTCCAGGGCGGGCACCCTGCCCTGCACCTCGGGCGTCCGGCTCAGTGCGGGAGGCAGGGCTGCAGCCTGTTCTCTCAAGGCATCCAGTGTTGGCCGGTGGCCTCGGATCTCCTCCTCCAGGGCCCGATGCTGCCTGGCCAGGGCCTGCGTGGAGAACTCATCGTGCCCCAGCTCAGGGCTGGACACCAGGCGCAGTGCGTCCACCAGCCAGGCCTCCATGTCGTTCGCATCTGCCTGGAACTGGTAGAGGCTGGCGGCCTGGGACAGCTGCTGAGCACGTTCCTCAGCCAGGGTCTCCAGCCGCTCCCACAGGGCTTGGAGCTCAGCTGCACGGGCAGCAGCCTGGCCTGCACCGGGGTGGCCCTCGGCCACCAGCTGCTGGCCCTGCTCCAGGGTGAGCTTCAGGGGACCCAGCCGGCCGCTCATCTCGCCCCGCAGGGCTGTGTGCTTGTTGAGCAGGCGGAGGACGCCGGTCAGGTCCCGGCCAGTGTCTGCTGAGGCCAGGAGGTGCTGCTGCTCCCGCACCCAGGCCTCAGCCTCACCCACCTCCCAGAGGAAACGCCAGAGGCGCCGTGACTCCTCCAGCCGGGCCCGCCGGGTGGCTGCCAACTCGCACAGTGCCTCGTAGCTCTGCTCCAGGGTGGCCACCCGCTCAGACACCAGCTGCGGGTCACAAGGTCTGTACTCTGAAAAGGTCACAGCAGAGGGTCAGGGCTGTACCCCAGCCCTCGGCTGCTCCCCGTCCACCCCGGTTACGGGTCCCCCACCCTAATCTTTCAGGCCTCCCTCCCTGGCTCTAGCTCTGTCACCCACTGCCCACCCACCAGCTTTCCTGTCCCCCGGTTTTCCCAGTCTTCTGCCTCAGCTCTTCAAGTTCTCCCTCCCAACACCCCCTTTCCAGAATCTTCCCCTGGTTTTCACCTTTGCCCGGGTCGCAGAAGCGCAGAGCAGAGGCACTGACAGCCCGCACTCGCTCAGCCTGCACGGCGATGTCCGCTTCCACCAGCTCGTGCAGCTGCAGCAGGTCCTCCACGCCAGCCAGGTGCCTGCCCAGGTCCTGAGACTGCAGTCGGCCCTGCAGGCACACGCAGCTTGCCAGTGCCCGCCTCCGAGGCGCCCAGGTCCCTCCCAGCCAGGTACGCTTGTGCTAACCTCGCTGTGTTTTCCTTTGGGTGGCTCCAGGTGTTGCAGCCAGGTGAGCACACCTGCTTACTCACGCACACAGGGACACCCCCGTTCTGCCAGGCACGCCGGCCCCTTATCCTCACCTCCCTCCTGTGAAACAACTCTCTCACTAAATCCTGCTGCTGGAAGCTTAGCTATGACTCATCTCAGCCTCGGAATCATCAACTGTCTCCTAGCATCACAGCTTCGCCCCGGATACCTCCCGCGTCTCTCAGGACCCCTCCCATACCCGCCTCCGGCCCAGGCAACCGCACAGCCTCTGACGGGCTCCCTGAGCCCATCCGCCTCCCGACAGGCCTTCTGCACACAGTAGCCAGAGTGGCCTTTCGAAAAGGCAGAATCCTGCCCCTCCCTTTCAAAACCTTCTAATCTAAAGGCTCCTTGAATAAAATCCAAACCGCGTGACCAAACGGCCTGTAAGGCCCCAGTGAGCTGGCCGTGCCCTCATCTTAGCCCGTGTCCCCTCTCCTCACACTGACAGCCCTCAGGACATCCCCTGATCTGGGACATGCTGCACTTGGACAGGCGAGGGACCTCTGCCCAGCTGCTGTGCCTGCCTGGAACGTTCTCTCCCCAGGTCTCCCTGTGTCATTCGGGTCTCAGCGTAAACGGCGGCCTCTTGGCGAGGCTGCGCTGACCACCCTATCACACCACCTGCTCCAGAGTCCTCATTGGGTTTCCGGCCACCTACTCTTCTGTTTATGGAAACGTCTCTGGGTTTCATCGCCAGTCTCCTCCCGCTGGGCCGTGAGCCCCACGGGGATAGGGCCCTGTCTGCTCTGTGCGTCAGCGCTGGGGATGGCCCTGCACTGGTACACGCGCTACACAGACCGGCTGGGCAAACGGGTGACGGCACCGGTGGCCGTGCCTCTCGGTTCTCGAGCATCTCAAGCCCCCAAGCGTGCCCCACAGGTACCTTCATCTCTTCCATCCAGTCCATGAGGTAGAACAGGTCCTGGAACACCTTCTGCAGCTCCAGGTTGAGGAGGAGCCGCTCCCGCCGGGCGGCCACCAACTGCCGCAGGAAGTCCCAGAGCCGCGCCACATTGTGCTGCCGGGCGGCAATGCGCTTGATGTCGTGGTAGCGCTCGGCTGCCAGCTCCGCGGCCACGGCGTCCACCGCCTGCACCCGGCCGCTGTAGGCCACGATGTCCGTCTCAATGGCTTCGTGCTTCCGCACTGCGGCCTCGACTGCTGCCAGCTCCAGCCCGAAGTTGTCCTGTGCAGGGCCCGGGCGGGGAGGCTTGAGAACCAAGGGACAGCACCCCTGCTCTGCCCTTCGTCTCCCAGAGCACTTAGGCTGCAGGACGCCAACTCCACGCCGTGGCTCAGTTTCCTCTCCATCCCTCCCATCCTGCCTCACCACCCCTCTCCCGTTCAAACCTCTGGCCCTGGTTCGTGGGTCTCTTGGTCTTTTTACCTGTATGATGGGTTTTATCCCCTCTCCTCATCCACCATTCTCTCTCCCCCAATTCTCCCAACCAGCCTGGATGTGCCCAGAGCCCCGCATCCTACCTGGGACACGAGGCGCTGGTTCTCGCTGAGCCAGGTCTCCCGCATGGCGGCCTTGCGGTCGAAGCGGGCAGCCAGCTGCTCCAGCTTCTCCTGGCGGATCAGCTCCGTGCGCAGAGCCAGCTCTCGCTCGTGCTCGGCTTTCTCAAGCCGCTCCCAGGCCTGCGCGGTGGGGACAGCTCAGTGAGAAGGGGCCAGGGCAGACAGGGGTCAGGGGTACATGGAAAGTCCCACGGACGCTCAGTCCGGTGGACCCAGGGAAGGCAGGCGGAACGACGTCTGCGCGAAGAAGTTCGAGGGACAGCTGTGTGAAAGCTCTGTCTGCTCCTGCACAAGGGCGGGAGGGAGCGGGAAGGATGGAGAACGATTTGTTTGTGGTGGCAGGACTGTGGGTGAGCCTCACTTTTACTAATCTTGTAACACTGGGGGAAAAATAAAAGTAGGGATGGTGAGTTGGGAACGTGTTGAGTAAGATAATGGCCTTGGGGTGTAATTTCTTTATGTGACCCCGCGTGGAGAATAAGACAAGGGGGTGGCGATATGTGTAAGGACTGGGGGCCACGCCTGGCACCGTGAGGGCAGCCAGACGGAGTGGTTGAATTCCAGGCTGGGGCAGCGCAGCGTGGAGGAGTCGAGATGGCCCTGGGCTGCCCCGAGCCGCAGACCTTGTTGATGTCGGAGATGAGCCGACCCTCGCGTGGAGTGTAGACCTTCTGGTTGTTGGCCCGCAGCTTGCTCTGGATGGTGAAGAGCAGCACCTCCAAGTTCCCTTTCTCAGTGAACCTGGGGCAGGAGGCCAGGCTGGAGTCAGAGTCAAAGGCCACGTGGGGCACAAGGACGCCTCACTCTTCAAAGTGGAGGGTCCCGTGTTAGTTTTCTTCTTAGAAAAGCAACACAAGCTCTTTGTGCGAAAGCCAGAAAACACTGGCAAACCAAAAAGAACACCATTTTCAAGCCGCCCAAACCATCCGGAAACGACCCTTCTGTGCGCACGTATTTGACGTCGGTTTCTCACGGATGGGGGTCGGAGTGCAGCCACAGCTGACGTTTATCAAGGACTGGCTGCCCGTGCGCTGGGCCCTGCTCCCAGAGCTTTACATGCGCTCATTTGCTTACTTGTCACTGTTATCTACATTCTCTTCCTAGTATCTCCATTTTCCAGATGAGAAAACTAAGACAGAGAAAGGCTAAATGAGTTGCCCAACACCCACAACTGCTAAGTGGCAGAGCCAGGATTTGAACTCAGGTACTTTGAACCTGGACGCTTAGCGCTTGGTTCTCTGCTGTCTAAGCAAACTCTTTTGTAACCTGTTTCTTCACTTATTTTTCACGTCAACAAATGTATCTTCAATATTATTTTCAGTGGCTGCCCCAAGACTTGCTTTTTTTTGTAAAGGTCGTGTTGGTGATCATCCTTGAAGCTACATCTTTGTTTAATGCCCAGAAGAGGAGTTTCTGGGTCAAAGGGCACACCTCAAATCATTTCCTGGAAGGTAAAGGAACAGTTGTTTTCTGGGCTAATACTAGTTTGGGGCATGACCTTTATTAACTCCGAAAGAGCTCAATAAACAGAAGTTCTAGCATGTACTGTACAGCATTGCTTGACAGCAATTCCACATTTGAAACAGTTAATTGCTAGAATATGTAGATGATAAGAGCCTCTACAATGCTCAGGTGACCAGCCACACCTTGTGCTGCAGCTGCCACCTGGCCTTCAGGTCCAGTCCCTATGCTGGGGTCGGTCGCTGCGACACCCCAACCTGTAATTTTATCTGAGGGATTGCACCGTCTCAACCTACCATAGCAATACTTTCCACTGCACGATTTTTAAAAATGGCTAATCATTCAAAAAGATTATTTTGTAACAACTCTGTTGTTTGGATGCTTCTGGTCCTTTGAGCTGGGGAAACAAGCCTCCGCTGCATCTATGTGCTGCCAAATTTCCCTCCCGAAAGGCTGCCCTCATCTGGGTTTGCTCTCCCGCAAGCACAGCTCAGGGCAGGGGTGCCTCAGCAGGGCGGGGCCCAGGGGACACCTACTTGGGCGGCTTCTCCACGGTGCGGTAGGAATTAAAGGACTGCAGCTGGTTCTGGACCCCGCTCAGGGAGTTGGCCAGCTGCCGGTCATTTAGGGTCACAATCATTTGCTCAATCCACTGCAGCAGCTCTGAGGCCAGGGACTCATACTTCTCCACCAGGCGCTCTGCCTCCATGGCATGGTCTAGCACCTGCCGGACAGAAAGGGATGTGGGGGCCCCACCCACAGGGCTCCTGGCCCAGTCCTGCAGCTCTACCCGCCCCCACTTTAGGGGAGCAAGAGCCCGGGCCAGCCCTGTGCTGGCCTTTCCGCTACTGTCCCACGATGGGGAGTACCTTGCCAATTCTTTTGCCTTCCACGGCCAAGGCCTTCATCTTGGAGAAGTAGTGGTAGTAAGTAGCCACGTACGTGATGATTGATTTCTCATCCGGCTGGTCCACATTCACATCTGAGAAAAAGGACCACTCAGGTCAGGCAGAGATTAGAAACCGCCTCCCAGAAGTACACCCACAACTGGAATCGCTTACCCCTAGCCTGGGGCTCTCCTAGCCCTCCAAGGCTGACATCTTTGCAGCCCCTTTTAGATCAAAATGACAACTCAACCATTTGAATTAGGAGGGAACAAAAACACCTCACTTTTTTTTTTCTTTCTCCTAGAAGTGAGAAGGGCCCTCCAGGCAGAGGACATACCCCAGAAGCCCAAGAAGGCTTTTACTCAGTGTTCCCAGGGGAGACCAATATTAGTTGTTTGGAGGAAGAAAAGCAAGAAAAGTCACAGCATTTCCACTTGGGGACGGACCATGGACTTTTAGGCTAGAAAGATGTCTAAGAAGTCAAAAGATTCAAGGGCAGCGGGATAAAAGGCACAATAAGCAAGCCTCCTGAACCTATGATGTTCAGAGTGACGGCCCCAGGGAGCCCCTGGCAGCACAGCAGGGACAGAGGCCAGCTCTCGACACCATCTCCGGGCACAATCACAGCCATTTCTAACCTCGGTCCCAAAGCTCAGTCCAAAGAAGTAAGTGTCCTTTAAGCTGAAGTGACTTCTCCCACACGTCCAGGGCTGACCATGACTCAAAAATCTGTGGGCTCTCTTAATTGAGCCAGACTTTATCCTGCCAAAAGGTGTGACTATGACCAGAAGCCTCTTTACCACTTCTGGAAACAAAGGCAGGTGGGAGCCACTGCAGCCATCTCAGGAAGTCACAGAAGACTGAGCTTTACTTCTGTCTTCTGCATTCCAGCTGTGCTGCTCAAACACTCTCCAAGGAACACTGTATCCAGTGGGCTTCCCATCACTGCATAGCTGATGTGTGTCATCCTGGACTCAGAGGGCACAGGAGATGGGGCGACGGGAGATGGGAAACAGGGAGCAAATGGCCAAGACCACAGTCCCCCCAGGGAGCATAGAAGGAGCACTTCCAACAGGTGAGTCACTTGGTCGCTTGTTCCTTCTCTCCTCTCTCTTTCTGGCTGCACCAAGACTGCTCTCAGCTCTCCCAGAAGCAGCCGAGGAGACAGGCTCTGGCACCGGGCTGCCCGAATTCGAATCTCAGCTCCACCAGCCATGCGACTCTGGGTCAGTTACTGAACTTCTACAGGGCCCCGTCTTCTCTTCCATAAATGAGGATAATGATGGTACGATTTCAAAGGGGTGTTTTGAAGATTAAATTAATTGAAGCATGTCCAGTGCAGAGCCAGGTACAAAATAAAAGCCCAAGGGCGGTTACTGATCCCATCAGCGTTCCGGTTAGAACCACAGGAGCCAACCGGCGGGGTCAGCTGACATCAACCGGTCCTGGGTGAGACCTCAAGGTCAGGTGGCTTAATTTAGAATCCCAGAATTTTAGAGTGAGAAGGGCCCTTAGAGACCTTGCAGACCAATCCTCTTATTTTAGAGATGAGCACCCTGAGCCACAGAGAGGCCCGAAACAGGCACTAAGTCACAGAGCTCCTCTGCGCCCAGGCTGAGACACGCCCGGGGCTCTTGCTGGCACAGGGCTGCCTTTCTTCCTGCAGGCTTCTTTTTAAAAATTGAGATATACTGGCCAGGTGCGGTGGCTCACGCCTGTAATCCTAGCACTCTGGGAGGCCGAGGCGGGTGGATCGCTCAAGGTCAGGAGTTCGAAACCAGCCTGAGCAAGAGTGACACCCCGTCTCTACTAAAAAATAGAAAGAAATTAATTGGCCAACTAAAAATATATAGAAAAAATTAGCCAGGCATGGTGGCGCATGCCTGTAGTCCCAGCTACTTGGGAGGCTGAGGCAGAAGGATTACTTGAGCCCAGGAATTTGAGGTTGCTGTGAGCTAGGCTGACACCATGGCACTCTAGCTCGGGCAACAGAGTGAGACTCTGTCTCAAAAAAAAAAAAACATTGAGATATATTTTTTGTAATTATAGAATTCACTCTTTTAAAGCATACAATTCAGCGGTTTCCAGTATATTCACAAGGTTTGCAATCATCGCCACTTAGATAATTTCAAAACATTTTTATCTCCCACCCCAAGAATCCCTCATACCTGTTGGCAGTTACTCCCTGTCCTCCCCTCCCCTGGCCCCTGGCAACCAGTGGTCCACCTTCTGTCTCTGCCCCCACCTTCCGGATCCAGCAGCTTGGTCAGTCCCAGCTCCTTCTCGGCCAGGTTGAACGCGTTCTGCAGGTTGTAGTGTGCGTTGCACTTCTTCAGGGACTCAAAATCCAGCAGGTCTGGCCTGGGTGGGGAGGGAAGGCGGAAGGCATCAAAAGCACTTGAGATGCTAAAGGGGAAGAGCAGATCCACCGCCACCTGTGTCCCTAAGCCACCGACTCCATTTTGTCCAGCAGCAGGCATGCCATGCCACCCCATCCCTCCACCCCACCCCTGCTTCCATCCAGGTTCTCTGTGCAGCACGGCACCCCCACACTCTGCTCTGCTCTGCGCTCATTCCTTACAGCTGCGGCGTAGCCCGTCTCGTGTCTTTGGCTACATGTGTGTGCACCCTGGGTCCTTAGCCCGCCCTGCACCTCCGACGTGCCTGCGGACCCGTCTCCTCACCGGTGCTTATGCACAATGGCGTTGAAGGCCAGTCCATCTCTCCAGCTGGTGGTGAAGTTGTGCACATTGACGTTGGGATACCTATGAACAGAGACCAGGAAAAACAGTGAGTAGGGCCAAGCCCTGGTCTGTGACTCAGGGACAGTCACCAGCTCACGGCTCCCGGTGCCTGTCCTTCCTTTACTGCACAGCCTCAGGGCAGCTGACTCTCCAGGGCCACGCTCTGCGGATATCCTCACCCCGCAGTCTTCATCTGGCACCACAGCAGCAGGGCATCCTTGGCTGACTTCTTCTCCTTGTTGTCTTCTGTCTCCACACTGATGTCCTGGATCTAGGAAGGAACCAAGCAGGGTCCTCAGCCCCTGGACAAGGGCTCCTTGTGTTATCAGAGACTTAGATAAACATCGGGAAGTTGCTCTTTAGACTGCTGCAATAGGGGTTATCAGACAGAGCTTGGGGCCTTTACAACCTGGGCTAGTAGCCAAGAAACACTGGCCTCAAGAGATTTGAGGCAGCAGATTGAGACAGGCCACCGGAAGAACAGAAGTGTCCCTGAGCTCCTCTAGGTGGGGACTGCAGGTGGGTGAGTGAACACTTTCTGAGAGCTGGCTTGAAAAGGTGAAGCTGATGGAGCTCTGCTTAGGGCCAGAAGCAGCAGAAAGGTTAACCCAGGGAAGAAGTGGATGATGAGGAACCCTGAGATAGCATTAGGACCCTGGAGCATGAGAAGGAGCAGGGTGACTGTTACCTAGAGGGAGGCAGAGAAGTGGAGCCAGGACCAGACCCCTCATGCACTCCTGAACTCCCCGTGGTGAAGGACCAGTTTATAAAACTTCCAGTCCCTCGTGCGCCAGCCTGCAGTCCTACTGCAGGTGACCAGGCCACAGGGAACTTGCAGCAGCAGTGTGACAACACCCAAACTGGTTTCTACCCTGTTTAATGAGGCAAGTCCACTGATCTGGTGCTTGGATATTGCTGCAATGGAAAACTGCTGTAGAAGGTTCTAGACTCTCCGTTTTTGTATTTATCGTGTCACAGGCCAGCAGGAGCAGTCTGTGGTGCCGAACTGGTACACGAACCACACCCTTAGTCACCGCATGCTCGGGTACCTGGAATCGAAGGATGATAGTCCAGACCAGCCCGAGGGTCAGGCGGTGGTTCCCGTCCACAATGTCATGGGAGCCCATATTTTCCAAGTGCACTTTTTGCTCCTTTAGGAACTGCAGCGCTTTGTCCACGTTCTCTAGGCAGTGGATCCGCATGCGACCCTTTGTGGGCTTCGGCTGTGGAGGGACAGGGCACAACGGCATGGGACCAGGGGTCTCTCCTTTCTACCCCACCTTCCCAGGGCCCTGCTTTGCACACTTGCCCCATGACCTCCGTCAGGAACACAGGGACAGCCCCAAGGCTGAGGTTACCAATGAGGCTTGGGCAGATTAAGATTCCCAAGGGAATTAATTGCACCCAGAGTGGGTGGGAAAAGAAATGTTTTCAATGGGGCCACTGTTCCTGTCTCCACGAAGCAATGCTCCTGTGTAATCCGTGCAGCACAGCCTCTCAAAATGAACCCACCCTCTGAACAGAGGGAGCCACTGCCTTCTGCCCTGTGCTGTCACTCTCTCTGAGGGCCATTCTTCCAGCCAGCCTCCTGGGCCACTGTTTCTGAGGTTTCTTCTTCCCTCCAAGACCACAGCTCACCAGCATCTCTCCTGAGAGCACCTCCAGGAGCCTCAGGAGGTTGCGTCCATCCCGGAGGTCGCTGTACAGGTCTCCCACCCGGCATGTCACCCGGGCCAGGTGCGAGTTCACCCACTTGGTGAAGGTTTTCTTCTGCACGGCTTCTCGCTCATCTGCGGCAGCAACATGGGGTCATTTCTGTCCTTTAAGTACAGCATGCCTGCTTCTAAACACCATTGCGGGGCGGGGGTATCTGAGAGATGGGAAGTGAGGTCTGGGCAGGAGGAAGGGAGGGAAGATGGCCAAGAGGAAAACTGGTAACTTAAAAAGCCGGGAAATAAAAAAATTGGAATGAGCTCATAAGCAAGGTAAAGAACAAACATGAGAGACAGAAAACAGGCTTTGAAAGGAAAGGATGAAAGACATTGGAAAGTGTAAGACATGCAGAAGTTA
Source organism: Lepilemur ruficaudatus (assembly GCA_963574885.1). Lineage (NCBI taxonomy): Eukaryota > Metazoa > Chordata > Mammalia > Primates > Lepilemuridae > Lepilemur > Lepilemur ruficaudatus. Next base: position 16,008 of record CAUYRT010107331.1, read on the forward strand.
CTTCATCCCCCGGAGCCCCGATCCCCGATCCCCACTGTAAAATGGGCATATTGCTTTCTCTTCAACAGGCCCTGTGTTGATTAAATGAGATAATGTAGATAAAACACCTAGTTGGCGCCTGGCATAAAATGGCTCCTGATGAATGGCTGTTGCAAAGGCGCTCTGACCCCAAGGTGAGACCAAGAGTTGCTCAGGACCGGTAGGAGGTATGGCTGTTCTCTTTCTTTCAGTTGTGGACAAAGGAGAGGGTGTGGACTGAAATTACAGCAGCAGCTCTGCCAAGCGGTCATTAAGACTTGACAGCATAGAGGCCGCCGGCCTCCTGAGTCAGCCTACTGTCCTTGGATAGTGTAAAGAAAGGATGGGCCGCGCTCTGCTTCTGGGGTGAGTACGTTCAGTTGGCTCAATGCGGATGCCGTTCCAGGACACAGACATCCCAACGCTAAGAAAAACAAGAGCTTGAAAGTTGGGTCTGGGAAATCAGTGAGCCCAGGAAACAGCGGGGGGCAAGGGAGCCAGGCGGAGTCAGATGTCAATCTCCAAAAAAGCTGGGAAATGCCCTGCAGCCTGGTCCACAGGGGGAGCTACTCCAGAGGGCATGCTGTTAGGCTCCATAGAAAAATAAAAATTAGAAATTTTATAAATGAAGAAGTGGAGGAAAAGGCTCAAGCCATCAGTGCTCTGGTCACTAGGATTTCTGCTGGTTCCCCACAGGGAGCCCAGGTAAGGACCCCGTGCAAGTGGTCAGGGCCTAAGAGTCACTTTTGTTTCTGTCTGAGCACCAGCATCTCAGAAACCGAAAGCCTCATGCCTTAATCTCACATTCCTATGCACCTCGCCCAGGAGGCGGCAACACACCCACATCCATTCCTGTCTCTTGCCTCCAACCCCTGTGCCTGCGCCAAGCCTGGGGTCCTAATCACCGTGTGGGACGGCCCCATGTTCTGTAGCACCTGTGGAACCAGAGGTGTCCCTAGGCCTCCTTTCAGGGTCTACAGGCCCTGCCTGAGCTGGGGCTGGCCCAGATCACAGCCATTGCTGCACCGGGGACTGCCCTGACAGCAGGCACGCTGGGTGAGGCCACTTGGGCACACAGGTGGAATAGAAGGGGACGACACAGAAACAGTGGCAGCCAGGAGACAAATGCGCAAAGCCAAGTCCCAGAGACGGGGTGTAACGTCACAAAACTCCCACGACATCCCTAAATCCTTACACACACACACCACAAAACACACTGACTGCCAGAAATACACTTAAATATTTGTGCCAGGATGAACACAGCCCGCTCCGACGTCCACCCGAGCCTACTTGCACAAGCCCTCTCCTTTGACATGCTTCCTGGTCTCCACACACACATACACACACACTGCCTCCTCGCACACTCAGCCCACTCGGGACCCCGGGGTGCCTCGGCCTCTGGCTCATTCGCCTTCTCCTTCCCTAACTGTCCTATCACCAGACCCACGGAAAGGGGGCTGCCTTGCTGGGACTGCTGTGGCCTCCCTGGCGGCTGACGGGGAGCTCCACACTCCTCCATGGCTGCGCACCTCTGCCCCACGCAGCGCCCAGCGGGCGCCTCGCAGTCACACTCACCCACGCCCACGCTGTCACACCCAGTCGCTGCCAAGGGGTCCGAAACTTTCCCAATTCGGCCAACATCTGTGTATTTTCTGGCTACTATTCTGGCAATTATTCCCTCCAAGCCCTGTCACGTTGCCTCCCAACACAAACACCTGAATCATGGAAAAGTGTCCCGCTCCGGGTGCTTTGCTGTGGCTGCTCTCCCCGGCCGGGTCCCCTCTGGCTGCCCCCACTGGGCTCCCCTCTGCCTCACCTTGGAGCTGCTTGAAGCGTCCTTCCAGCACGCTGGCGTACTGAGAGGGGTTGATGAAGGCGGCTGGCGAGAGCAGGAGGCCCCCGGGGCTCTGAGACCCCTCCACCGCCTCATAGTAAAACTCGCCGGCCCCGTGCAGGCCGTTCCCGTGCACCCTGCCCACGCCGTTCCCGTTCATGGTGCCCGCCGCCTGCTACAGAGCCCGCGGCCCAGAGTCCATGCTCCTGCGCCGGGCGCGCGGCCAGTCTCTGTGCCCCACTGGAGCGGTGCTGGGGCTCCGGGGGACTCTAGGACGGTCGGAGTTTCAAGAAGAGGGGAAAAAAGAGTTACGGGGTGTGTGAGCGCCTGAGATGAGCAAGCGGGCACACCCGGCTGCGGCGAGAGGAGATAGAGGCAGCTCCAGACAAACAGGTCGGACAGTGTCGGGGGAGGGGTGGGAGGCGGAGGCGCGGCCGGCGGGGGCAGGGCCCGGCCCTGCGGGGGCGGAGGCACGAACTGCCAGCGCCTTCAGACCCGCCCATCAGGCCCCTAGTTGCCTAAGAATACGGGAGACCCGCGAGAGGGGCTCCCAAAACAGTCTTGCTTCCCAAGGTTTGCAGGCTCTGCAAGGATGGCCACTCTCGGGGTGACTCTGGCAGGTCCTGCTCCAGCACGTGGGCAGGCTTTGATCCCCAGCTCAAGAAACAGAAAGAGAAAGATCCTCCATGAGGCAAAGCCAGGCACTGTGCTAGGAGTCTGCTCTTGTTCCCTCATCTGTGGAACAGGCATTTATTGTCCTGGCCACTTGTTTGCTATCATAACCTCTATTGCCACCAAGGCCCTCCTCAGCCAGGCCCCAGATACACCCCTGTGCTGGGCACATCTCCCAGATGCCATTCCTAGCTCTTGCTGGGCTTCAGCTTTTGTCACTTGCAGCCTACGCTTGCCCCTCCCCATCTTTATTCGTTCACTATTTATTTGGCACTACTGGTTTGCAGTGCAGTGCTAGGCAACGCCCACGCAGAGACAGCCCAGTGGAGTGGTGGAGACAAACGAGAGCATGGAGTGACACATGTGTGCATAGACATAGTGGCAGTCCTGGATGGCATGTGTCATCTGTGCAGACATGGTGACAGTCATGTTCAGACATGGTGACAGTTTTGGGTGGCATGTGTCATGTGCATAGAATGGTGACAGTCCTGGGTGGCATGTGTCACATCTGCACAGACATGGCGACAGGTCTGTGTGGCACATGTTGTACATACACAAATATCATGACAGTTCTATAAGCTACATGAATCCAAAACCAGGATACCAGGAAACCTTCCCCAGAGAGATGACATTCTCCATAACCCACATCTTCTCTCTTCTCTGGTCTATAGAAGCACTGATGTGAGTATTTCTCAAGACAGCCTGAAGGTCCAACGGGAAGGACAGCGGCCCCAGAGAAAATGAGAAGGGGTCACCAAAAGCTATGGCCACCACATGGGGGTCCTCGAAATGGTGCCGAGTTGGCTCAAAAGAATTATCTGGGGAGTGTTTGAAAAGCCCTGAATTCTCGATCATATGTTTAAAGATTTTAATTGACTGTGTCCTGGGAGGGGCTTGGGAACCTGCATCTGTAAAGAAAGGTCCCTGGGTGATCCTGTAAAACATGTGGCCAGGTTCAGGAACCTCCCCTCTGAGTCTTTTTTTCCAGGGGCCAACCCCACTCCCTCTGTGAGCACCACCTCTCAGGTGGGAGTAGCTGGGACCTCTCCCACTGAACTGGGCTGGGCGGCCTGCGGGTCAGTGGCAATGACAAGGGTGGGATGCAAGAGTGAAGCCAGACAGGATGGGTGGCCTTGGGGCGTGTGGGTGACTCAGCCCCACGCCAGCCGGTGGTGTCAGGTGGCAGCCGCACTCTGATTGCCATGACAACTCCTCCCCCAAACGCAGGGAGGCTGTCGGACGGGTTTGTTTGTGCTCAGAGGAGCCGAAGGGGAGAGCGCTGGCTGCAGGGAGGGGCAGCGGGCAAGGCAGGCGGAGAGCGAACCGGGAGAATGGGCGGCTGCGGAAACCCGCTGCGGGCGGAGGGAACCTGCTTCAGGGAACAGGTAGATGAAATAATGGGAGTGACAGGCGGCAAGTGGAAGGAACAGGTGGGGAGGGAGCGGTGAGCATAATGGACGGGCAGGGAGAACAGGTGTGGGAAACAGCAGTGCAAATCAAGGAAGGCATACAGGGGATGGAAGGTGAGGGAGAGGTGGGTGGAGACAGAAGTGACAGCCGAGTAAGTGCAAAAGGATGAAGGGACGTGACTCAGGGCTGAGGCCAGAGAAGGAAGCTGTTTTAGCCATCTGAGCCAGTCCAGGGGTCATTTCGGCTTCTCCGTGCTTGGGGAGAGGGGCTGGGGAATGTTCTGGATTGCGTGAAGTTTGTTCTTGAGGCTGGATTTGGGGACGAGGGGCTTGATAGGGTGCTGTGGGTTTCCCACTTTTGTGCAGCTGCTTAGAAAGTTGGTCTTCCCAGGAAGTCACAGGGCTCTTCACAAGTCTCCTCCAGCCTCCTCTGCATCTCCCTCAGCCCTCCCCAGACCTCACCTGCCAGGGCCTTAATGCGAGACCTCTCAAAGAGGCGGGCCGAGCTGCTGTCATTGTCCCAGTCGGAGTCAGGCAGGTCCCATCGGTTGTTGATGTCGCTGTACTGGCCCTGGATCTCTAAGCTGTCAAAGTCCGTGGGTGACAGAGTGCTGCTCATGGTGGTGGGTGGCTTTCTGCTCCTGCAAGGAGAATGCGGCTGGTAAGGGGCGTCTCAGGGGCCGCCAAGCCCTCCACTCACCAGGTCCTTCTGTCTTCCTGCCCTCACTCTGCTCTGCTCTCTTTGTGGCCAGAGGTTGTGGTTGTTTTTTGGGTTTTTTTGTCCATGTAAATCAGCCCCCAGTGGGAGCGGGGAAGCCACTGTGGGGAAGCCAAGGGATATGAATACAACAGAAGCACAGAGAAGAAAGAGAAATTCTGCCAGTGGCCTGACTTCTGCCCGAGCTTCTATATCAACTCTTCCCTGGGTCTCCAGCCTGCCCTCCTCCACAATCACATCATTGTCCAGCTGTTAGAGGTGACGGATCATCTGCAGAGAGGTGAACTGCTTGCTCTAATACTCCGAAACCGGTAAATTTATGGAAACGATTTACCTTATAAGTTATAGTATTTATCACTCTGATTGACCAAATTTTAATCTGATCATATCATTCTTTATTTAAAATGTCATTTTGTATTTGTCCTCATTCAAATTTATTTTGTCACCTGTCTACCTGTTGATAAAAAAACAATGTAAAGGAAAAAAAAAAGAATGTCTTTCCTACCTATTTATATACCTAACATAAGTAGGTACTCAACAAATATTTGTTGAATACCTGGCATAGAAAAAAAAAATAGGAAAACATGGAGTGAAGCAAGAGGGCAGCCATGTCTCAGCAACGGGGGACAGGGAGGTGGGGTGGGGGCTGAAAGGGTGGCCGCTGGGCACTTCAGGACAGCAGTGTGTAGCCCAGGGCAATGGAGGCAGAAGACACGGGCCCCCCTGGGCAGCAATCAGCAGAAATTGGCGTTCTTTCTTTCCCCAGTTCTACAAGCTGTTCTGAGCCCCTACTCAGCCCAGACGGCCTCCTATACCTTGTAGGCAATTTGAGATGAAAAGACCCAGATTCTGGCCGGGCGTGGTGGCTCACACCTGTAATCCTAGCACTCTGGGAGGCTGAGGCGGGAGGATCGCTCAAGGTCAGGAGTTCAAAACCAGCCTGAGCAAGAGCGAGACCCCGTCTCTATCAAAAATAGAAAGAAATTAATTGGCCAACTAAAAATATATAGAAAAAATTAGCCGAGCATGGTGGCTCATGCCTGTAGTCCCAGCTACTTGGGAGGCTAAGGCAGGAGGATCGCTTGAGCCCAGGAATTTGAGGTTGCTGTGAGCTAGGCTGAC
>CAUYRT010107332.1:0-10522 GCA_963574885.1 Lepilemur ruficaudatus
AAGAGTTCTACGTTTGTATTCGAGCTCAAGCTTGATTTTGTGGACCAACAAAACGGACTCCTTTTCCATAGAGTGTACCTGGGAAAAATCTGTCTGGGGGGTATACAGTGTATCGTTAATCCACCGTGATTTGTAACATTGCTTATATTATGTTTATATGTCTCATTTCTCCACTTCTTCCTGTTTTTGAGGACTGTGGTTTATGCTGCTTTGTGCCTCGCAAATGCAGCCCACATGGTCTTGCCTGCTACCCACAGGTGCGATTGTAAATAAAAACAAACTATTCCTTATCCAGACCTTTTCATCCGTAAGGTACAAAGCAAAAGCAGAGTAAACTGACTTCCAGGAGAGCTGGCCGACTTGAGCAGTTGTCTGCTCGGAGAGGACCAGAGGGAGGACTGAGGGCCAGCTCCCTGGTCTCTGCACCTGGCTTCACACAGTAGCAAATAACCCCTGCCACGCAAGTGTTCACCTTCAGATCAGGAAGTTTCCCAAATACACATAACACAAGTAACTACGATGTTGATGTCTTCTGGGGGATAGATCATGGAGGGCAACAATTTTGCCAATGAATAAATAAACAAAGAAACAAACAAACAAACTTCACACAACTTCGGACAACTAAAAAGTTGACCAGACCACGGGGGTGTCGTGGGCAGTTTCTGAGATTCAGAGACAAACAGACCCACACCACTATGAACTGTATGGTTTGCGGTAAATTATCTAACTTCACAGACCTTCATGCATCTGGTAGAACCTACTACTCTACGTACAAATAAAGGTGATTATTTTGTCCTTTTCCCATGAAAACATCATATTTAAGCAATATCACCACTTCCATTTTTGCTTTTTATTGCACCCAAATAAATAAAACTCTTATTCTGAGGAAGAAACAAGTTTTCTGCCCTAGAAAGTGCTAAATTACATTAAATTTGGCCTACAGTTGTCTCTGTACATCATGAACTGCAACCTCCCTTAGTATGTAAGCAAACTGCAACCCACCTAAGAGTATATTCTTGTAACAAATAGGTGAGTCTCACCCAATCACAGCAGCTAAGCTTCGGCCAATCACTGGCTGCCAACTGATTGGATTATCTCCATGTAAGGCAAATGCTGACCTGTAACCAATCAAGCTGTTTCTGTGTGTCACTTCATTTTTCAGTCTATAAACACTGCCAGTCCACATTTGTGGGCGGAGCTCCCCGAACTCCTCCTGGTTTAGGGTGCTGCCCAATTCATGAATTATTCTTCCCTCACATAAACTCTGTTAAATTTACCCTGTCTAAAAACTTTCATTTAATAGAAGAAACCAGAAATACTGACATAATTGTGACAGGTTTTAGAAGCGAATGGACTAAACTGTGTGGATAGGGAATGGTGTCATTATGCACGTTTGGTAAATGATGATAGAAATATGATAAAAGCTAAATTCGGACATATAGGAGGAGATTAAACATGAGTATAGTAAAAATGCAAATAAGTAGTGTCTGTAAAAAAATCATGATAAAGAAAGGATTATGTTTCAAATGAATCGGAGCTTTAATAAACAACAGACCATGAGAATTTTGTATTTATTGTGGTAATTACACAACTTTTGAACTCCAGAGTTTGATAAACTTTAACAACTCTACTTCTACCTAGTATTTCATTTTATAAAATACTACATATATGTAAAATACTATTTGTTATTTGGACCATTACAGTCTTAGAAATATGAACTGTAAAATTAGGTTTTTCATTTTTAGTTGAGAGGGATAAAATTTTCCGTGTTTCTCTAAAATATTAACTTTCTCAATTAGCAATCCAGGAATTATGTGATGTACCTGATAAAAAAAATACCATGACTTGATGCCTGAAACTCAGTCACACTGGATCCCCCAGAAATCTAGACCCCACTCTAGGTGGGGTTTTGATCCTTCCCAAGTGAATATTCCCAATGAATGTGGCATGTTCTCGTGTCGTGGTGGGACACAGGGAGTGCACAGTGGAATGCAGACAAAATCATTCAAAATCAGGAAAATGGAAGCTGTAGCAGTGGATAAAAATGCCGCTATCTGGTAGAAGAAAAAAGATGTCAAGATATAGAGAAAATGGAACTGTGCTATCCTCATCCTCTTTTCTTCATGAAGACAGAGTGGTTCACAGTAATCCAGTGAGTGGGTCTCATCTCTCAGAATGTGACAAATGACGGGGTTGCCAATTGAACTCAAAAGCCCTTGAAATAAAAGTTTCACATCAAGGCCTTCCTCAAAAACATTATGCTAAGTGAAAGAAGCCTGACACAAATGACCATACAGTGTATGATTCCATTTATTTGAAATGTTCTGAAAAGACAAATTTATAGAGACAGAAAGTTGATTAGTGGTTGCCTGGGGCTGGGGGTGGGAATGGGAATTAACTATAATTGGGCACTGGAGATCTCACTGAGAGGATGGAAGGGTTCTAAAAATGATTTATGGTGGTGGTTGTACCACTTGGTAAGGTTACTAAAAATCATTGAAATGTACATGTGAAAATGGATGATTTTATGGTATGTAAAATATACTTCAATAAAGATTAAAAAAAAAGAGAGCCAAAAGAAAAAAGTAGATTGAAAGTGAAATAGACAACAAACAATGCCCAAAAAAGATTGTTTTATTAAAAAAATGTTGTTCCTTCTGAATAGTAGATACAGGGTATTAATAATATCACTTACAGTCAAATACAATACAGGTGCTTTAATTTAATTCTGGTTAAGAAAAAAATGATAAAATACATTCTTAAGACAACTGGAAAAATTTGAATACAGATTGGGTATTAGATGACATTTTGGAAGTATTTTAATACCTTGATATATAATAACGATACCCAATTTTACGGGAGAATGTCCTTATTCTTTTTTATTACATAATTATTTTTATTGGTACATAGGATTTGTACATATGTTGGGGTACACGTGACATTTTATAACATTCATAGAATGTGTAATGATAAAGCTAGAGTATTTGGGGTGTCTATTACCTCAAATATTTACCGTTTTCATGTTGGAAGCGTTTTAAGTGCTCTCTTCTAGCTACTTTGATATGTATACTACATTGTTGTTAATGATAGTCACCCTACTCTGCTATAAAATATTGAAACTTATTCCTTCTGTCTAACTGCATGTTTCTACCCATTAACCACCCTCTCTTCACACCCCTCCCACCACCACACACACACTCATCCCAGTCCAGGTATCTGTCACTCTGCTCTCTGCCTCCGCGATATCCACCTTTGCGTTCGCTCTCACACGTGAGTGAGAGCATGTAATGCTTGTCTTTCTGTGCCTGGTTTATTTCTCTTAACATAATTACATCCAGTTCCCCCCATGTTGGTGTAAATGACATGATTTTATTCTTTTTATGGCCAAATAGCATTTCATTGTGTGTGTGTGTGTGTGTGTATATATATATATATATATACACACACCATAATTTCTTTATCCATCCATCCATTGATGAAGACTTACGTGGATTCTACATCTTGGCTATTACGAATAGTGCTGCCGTAAACATGGGGGATGCAGGCATCTCTTTGATATACTTATTGCTTTCATTGGGATAAACACACAGATTGCCAGATCATACGGTAATTTTATTTTTAATTTTTTTGAGAAATCTCTACACCTACTTAAATTCCTACCAACAGTGTATAAGAGTTGTCCTTCTTCTGCATGCTTACCAGCTTGTGTTATTTTTTTGTCTTTTAAATAGCAGCCATTCTAAATGGGGTAAGATTATATCTCATTGTGGTTTTGATTTGCATTTGCCAGATAGTGATGTTAAGCAGTTTTTCATATGCCTACTGGTTATTTGCATGTCTTCTTTTGAGAAACGTCTATTCATGCCCTTTGCCCACATTTTAATAAGATTATTTGTTTATCTACCATTGAGTTGTTTGACTTCCCTGTATATTCAGGATATTAGTCTCTTGTTGGATGAATAGCTTGCAAATACTTTTATCTCATTCAGAATGTTATCTCTTTACTCTGTTGATTGATAGTATCCTTTGCTGTGCAGAAGCTTTTTCATTTCATATAGTCCCATTGGCCCATTTGAGTTTTTGTTGCATGTGCTTTTGAAGATTCATCCATAAAATCTTTGTCTAGACCTATGTCTTGAAGTGTCTTCCCCATGTTTTCTACTAGTACTGTTACAGTTTCAGGTATTATATTTAAGCCTTTAATGCATCCCGAGTTGATTTGTGTATGTAATGAGAAATAGAGGTCCAGTTTCATTTGTTTCATTCTCTGTATAAGGATATCCGATTTCAATACTGTTTATTGAAAAGAATGCCGTTTCTCCAATGCATGTTCTTGGAAACTTTGTTGAGAGTACGGTGGCTGTAAACATGTGGATTTATTTCTGAGTTAGCTGTTCTGCTCCACTGACATATGCTCTTATACCAACATGACACTCTTTGGGTCACTACAGCTTTGTAATATATTTTGAAGTTAGGTGGGGCGATGCCTCCAGCTTTGTTCTTTTTGCTCAGGATTGCTTTGGCTATTTGGGCTCTTTTTTGGTTCAATACAAATTTAAGGATTTTTTGTCTATTTCTTTGAAAAATGGCATTGGGATTTTGATAGTGATTACATTGAATCTGCAGATTGCTTTGGGTAGTATCATCCTTTTAATGATGTTAATTCTTCTGATCAGTGTGCCTGGATATTTTTCCATTTGTTTGCATCTTCTTCAATTTCTTTCATCAGAGATTTGTAGTTTTTCTTGTCTTTTCTTTTTATGTGCGATTTTTCTTTATTTGTTTTGGAAATTTGCATTACATACTTCAATTTTAAAGGAGAGGAAATGGAAATACACAAGAATTGATGTTGGCTAAAGACACATCTGGATTTACATGCCAAATGGGAAAGATAAGGAAGTAATCACCTCTTCCTTAAATTTAATCTTGAACTTAGACATTACTGTTGTTTAGGGGTTATCATTTCTCCTATTGGTTACATAACAACCATGCCGCTAATTAAAACTGCTTCCTTATTTACTATTTTCAGTGTTAGTTTATTTTACTTAATCCCTGAAAGTAATTGTGAATAGGTGTTACAGTGTCAATTTTACAGAGGAAAATAGTCATACTAATATATTTAATCATTTTTCCCTTCAAGATTATGCAGTTTGTAAGTCACAAAACTTGGATTTAAGCTCAAGTCTATGTAACTTCAAAGTCTGTGCTCTTACAAATAAGTTTAAAATCCTAACCACTGCTTGACTATACTTTCTTTTTTTTTAAGAGGTACTTCAATTCTTTGAATAAATTTATTTCTACATATTTTATTTCTTTTTGTAGCTATTGTAAATGGGATTGCCTTCTCGATTTCTTTCTCAGCTAGCTTATTATTGGTGTATAGAAATGATAATTATTTTTGTATGTTCATTTTGTATTCTGAAACTTTACTGAATTTATTTACCAGATCTAAAAGTGTTTTTGGTGGACTCTTTAGTTTTTTTCTATATATGAGATAATGTCATCTGCAAGAAGGGGCAATTTAACTTGCTCTTTTCTAATTTGGATGCCTTTCTTTCTTATTTCTTTCTCTTGATTGCTCTGGCTAGGACTTCCATTTCCATGTTGAATAGGAGTGTTGAAAGTGGGCATCCTTCTCTCGTTCCAGTTCTTACGGGCAATGTTTTCAGTTTTTCGCCATTCAGTATGTTTATCATGTATGACCTTTATTACATTGGAGTATGTTCTTTCTGTGCCTAATTTATTGAGAATTTTTAACCATAAATTGATGGAGAATTTTATAAAATCCTTTTTCTGTGTTTATTAAGATCTTCATTTATTTCTTCATTCTCTTGATGTGATGTTTCATGTTTATTGATTTGCTTATGTTGAAGCATCCTTGCATCCCTGGGATAAATCCCAACTGATCATGGTAGTATTAGTTTAGGTTCGCTAGTATGTTGTTGAGTATTTTGGCATCAATGTTCCTTAGAAATATTGGCCTGTAGTTTTCTATTTTGTTGTTGCTGTTGTTATTGTTGTGTCCTTGTTTGGTTTTGGTATCAGGTGGATTCTTTCTTTATAGAATGAGCTAGAAAGAATTAGCTCCTCTACAATTTTTTTTTAAGGAAAGTTGGAGAAGAATTTGTGTTTTCTTTGTAAGATTTGTAGAATTTGATAGGCAAGCCATCTGGTCCTGGACTTATTTTTGTTGGAATACTTTTTATTACTGATGCAGTCTCATTACTTATTATTGGTCTGTTTAGGTTTTCTATGTCTTCCTAATTCAATCCTGTTGGTTGTATGTGTCCATGAATTTATCCATTTCCTCCAGGCTTGCCGGTTTTCACTATATGGCTGTTCATAATTGTCTCTGATGATCTTTTGTATTTCTGTAGCATCACTTGTAATGTCTCCTTTTTATTTAGGATTTTATTTATTTGGGCCTTATTTATTTTTTCATGGCTAGTCTAGCAGTTTATTAACTCAAAAAAAAACATCAGCTTTTTGTTTCATTGATCCTTTGTATTGTTTCGTTAGTCTCTATTTTGTTTTTCTGCTCTGATATTTGTTCTTTCTTTCTACTACCTTTCGATTGATTTGAAATCTTTCTACTTTTTTGACGTAGGAATTTATTGTTATAAACCTGTCTCTTAGCATTGCTTTTGCTGTATCCCATAGCCTTTGGTATGTTGTGTTTCCATTTTTGTATGTTTCAAGAATTTAAAAAAATTTTCTGCTTAATTTTCTTCCTTGATCCAGTGGTCATTCAGGTGAATGTTGTTTGACTTTTATGTATTTGTGCAGTTTTCAAAGTTCCTCTTGTTATTCCATTCTGGTGTTATCTACTGAGGTCTGAAAACATCCTTCATATGATTTCAATTTTCTCAAATTTGTTGAGACCGTTTTGTGTACTAATATATTGTTTATCCTAGAGAATGTTCCAAGTCCTAGGATAAGGATGAGAAGAATGTGTATTGTGTAGCTATTGGATAAAATGTTCTGTAAATGTCTATTAGGTCTATTTGGTCTAAAATGCAGTTTAAATCCAATGTTTCTTTGTCAATTATCTTTCTAGATGCTCTGTCTGATGCTGAGAGTGGGCTGCTAAAGTGCCCAATCATTGTATTAGAGTCTATCTCTCCCTTTAGATCTAATATTTGCTTCATATGTCTGGGTGTTCTGGTGTTGGGTGCATATGTGTTTAGAATTATTATATCCTCTTGCTAAATTGATTCCCTTACCATTATATAGTGACCTTCTTTATCTCCTTTTACCATTATTGACATAATGTCTGTTTTGTCTGATATGTTTGTAGATACTCCTGCTTGTTTTTGGTTTCCATTTGTGTAGAATATCTTTTCCAGTCCTTTACTTTCAGTCCTTATGTGTCTTTACAGGTGAAGTGAGTTTCTTCCAGGCAGTATGTAGTTAAATTATGTGTTTTTTAGTCCATTCAGCCAGTCTGTATCTTTCAAGTGAAAAGTTTAATCTATTTACATTTAAGATTTTTATTCACATATAAGGGCATATTCCTGTTATTTTATTTATTGATTTATGGTTATATTTTCTTTCTTTCTTTCTTTCTTTCTTTCTTTCTTTCTTTCTTTCTTTCTTTCTTTCTTTCTGTCTTTCTTTCTTTCTTTCTTTCTTTCTTTCTTTCTTTCTTTCTTTCTTTCTTTCTTTCTTTCTTTCTGTCTTTCTTTCTCTCTCTCTCTCTCATTGTTTCTTATTGTGTTTTGGTGGTTTTCTATAGTGGTAACAGTTGAAGCCCTTGTCTTCATCATTTTTGTGTTTGTTTTACTGGTGAGTTTTATACTTCCCTGTTTTTCTGGATTGTAGGTATCATCCTTTTGCTTCCAAAAGGAAGTATTTCTTAAGCATTTCTTGCAGAGCCAATCTGGTGCTGATAAATTCTCTTGTTTTGGAAAGACTTTATTCTTCCTTCATTTATGAAGGATAACTTTGCTGTGCATAGTGTCCTGGGCTGGAAGTCTTTTTCTTTGAACACTTTGAATATGTCATCTCTTACTTTCCGGCTGATTATTATTAGGCTTCTGCTGACTAATTGGCTTTTAGCCCAATGGGGATTCCCTTGTAAGTGACTAGATGCTTTTCTTTTGCTGCTTTTAGAATTCTCTCTTTGTCTTTGACTTTTGACAGGTTAACTATAATGTGTAGTAGAGAAGACCTTTTTGAATGTATCTATTTGGGAATCCCTGACCTGCATGTATCTAGATGTCTTAATCTCTGCTAGACTTGGGAACTTTTCAGCTATTATTTTGTTAAATAGGTTTTCTGTCCCTTCTGTTTTCTCTTCTTCCAGGGCACTGAAAATTTGAATTTTGCTCCTTTTATGGTATCCAATATGTTATGTATACTTTGTTTATTTGTTTTTATTCATTTTTCTTTGTTTTTGTCAGACTGGGTTATTTCAAAAGAACTGTCTTAGAGTTTTAAAATTTTTCTTCATCTTGACCTAGTCCATTGTTGATATTTTCAAATGTATTTTGTATCTCATTCAAGGAATTATTCAGTTCCAGAATTTTTGAGTGGTTCCTTTGTTTGTTTGTTTGATTTTTTGAGACAGAGTCTCACTGTGTTGCCCAGGCTAGAGTGCCATAGCATCATCATAGCTCACAGCAACCTTAAACTCTGGGCTCAAGTGATTCTCCTGCCTCAGCCTCCCAAGTAGCAGGGACTAAAGGCACATGCCACCACACCCCGCTAGTTTTTCTATTTTTTTGTAGAGATAGGGGTCTCATTCTTTCTTAGGCTGGTCTCAAAAAATCCTCCCACTTTGGCCTTTCAGAGTGCTGGGATTACCATTGGCATGGCCGAGTGGTTCCTTTTTATATCTATCTCTTTGGTAAATTTCTCACTCTCATCCTAAATTGTTTTTCTGACTTCTTTTATTGTTTTGGTGTTCTCTTGTAACTCACTGAGCTACAATAATTTTGAATTCTTTTTCCAGAATTTCATTTCTTTTTCTCTGGAATTGCTTGCTGGAGAATTACTGTGTTCTTTTGGAGGTGTCATATTTCCTTGTGTTTTCATGTTTTTTGTGTCCTTATACTGATATCGGTGCAACTGGTGTAACAGTCATCTTCTCTGGTTGTTTGAATTTGCCTTCGTAGGGGAGGACTTTCACCTGACGCTATTTGTGGTGTTGGTTGGGTAGAACACTTTGGCTTTGATTCTGGGTGCCTGCAGTAGTACAGTCTCCATATGATTTCTTCAGCTATAAACACCATCAGTAGTATCTGTGAGTTCCTCAATGGCTTGGGTGCAGTTGTTAGCAGAAGCTGTGGTGTAGTTTTTCCGGGGATGAGGACATCAGGTGGGTGAGTCCTTAGGAGCCAGCAATGGCAGTGGTGGGCTACGCATGCCTATCCTTGGGCCACAGGGTGGTATATACTGACATTGGTGTTAGCAGGCAAGGTGGGCCAATTCTTGTGTCTCCAGGTATCTTGCTTGGGTGGCAGCAGAAGTAGAGGTGGGCTGGGTGGGTCCACATGTCCTCAGGCCCCTGGGAAGTTGGTATGGCACAGGCAATGGCAGTAGCAGTGATAGGATAAGCCTCTGGGATCCAAACACTGGGTCAATGAGTCGGGAAGGCCAGTCTCCAGGCCTGCAGGTGACACACGTGAGTGGATGCCAACTGTGGTGGTAGTGACAAGTTGGGAGGGCTCATCCTCAAGCCTGTGGAGGAGTGGGACGAGGTAAAATGATTAGGATATGGGCGGAGTTGTGTTTGGGGATAATGAGAAGTTTGCAGACTGTGCACAGGTTTGAGAAAACATCTATTGGTTATAAGAACTGAGTGTTGATGCTGGCCACCTGGTTTCTGGCATGAGCACATGGGTGGATGGAGGATTCATCTACTTATGTGAGGGCCCCAAGGGAACAGGTTTGGGAGGGGAAAGCTTGGGTTGTGAGAGCATGGAGTGACAAGAGAAAGGCTGAGGTCACTATTGCTCAAGTGTCATGGTGGGAAAGAGGGCATATCATCAGTGGAGACTGAGAAAAATTTTACCACTACCAACAACCTTCCCACCCAGGTGAGAAAATTAGACAAATCCTGGTGTGTTTTAATTAGCTAAACAAGACTTAATTATATGGGTATTTAAAAACTATTCTAGTGAGCCATATCTTCACAAAAAGTTGAAATCCTCATACTGTATTGACTAAAAGGTCATGATTCAGGGAATGTATAAGATTTGGTGCATGGAAACCTAATCAGATGGTTAGCGATGCTGGCACTTTAGGACCTGCTGGAATAAATGAGTGAGCAGACTTCTGCAACCCAAACTACTGACCTGCGTGTTTTTTCTCAACTCATGTCTTACATGTGTGCTCAATCTTTTCAGTATTTGGGTTACGGGTCCAGCAAAAGCCAGGAAAAACAATAGCTTTGTTGTAATCAGAATGTTATCCGACTGAAAGTTGTTTACTTTATAGTAAATACTGGTGAACAGTGTCCAATAAAGAGTTTTGTATTCCAAGAAAAAGAGGAAGGAAGGAAGGAAGGGAGGGAGGGAGG
>CAUYRT010107333.1:0-16629 GCA_963574885.1 Lepilemur ruficaudatus
CGCATGCCTGTAGTCCCAGCTACTCGGGAGGCTGAGGCAGAAGGATCGCTTGAGCCCAGGAGTTTGAGGTTGCTGTGAGCTAGGCTGACGCCACGGCACTCTAGCCTGGGCAACAGAGTGAGACTCTGTCTCAAAAAAAAAAAAAAGTATTTACCAAATAGTTTACTCTCCAGAGGCATGACCACAGACATGAACGGTTTGGATTTTGTGTGTGTTTCTCACATGTTTTACAGTCTTATCAACTTCACTGCCAGGTGGGCCAGAGGCCTGTGGGTGCTGAATGACCTCTGAGATAGTCCAGACACCCATGCTATCTCACCTACGAAATTATAGATGGTCACATTATACTGAATATATGCCTGTCTATCCAAAAAGAGAGGGAAAAGAAGGTCTCGAAGCCATTTTCTTTATGACCTTATTGTAAATATTAAAATTAGGTAAACACAGCAATAACTACATCAGATATTACCTTAATAATAATGTCATATTTCAAGAATCTTTTAAATTCACAGATACGTTTGCAACTCATAATAATATATAAGTCATATATAAGTCAATATAAGTCAACTCATATATAAGTCAATATATAATTTACTTTCAAAACTACAAGTAGTCGTTTTGAAAGTAAACTAATCAAATATTAAATGGTTAATGTTTAGTACTTAAATACCATGAACACAATTTTAGATTCCAGTTTTCTCTCTACATTGTATGGAATGAGTTCCTGACATGAAGTCATAAATGAAGCCCAAAAATATGACAATGGAGTTTTATATGAATGCTTCCATTATTAAAATTCATTCTATTCCAAGGCTATTACTTTCAAGTTTTTTTATTAGAACTATTCATTTTTTGGCTCTTAAAAGGCAGATACATCTTTTCTACTTGGAATGGAACTATTTTGTCTATAAATAGGGATATAAAATAATTATAGTACAAGACAGATCTAATACTGGTCCCTTACTACTAACCAAGATTACAGTCTAGCAAATAGAGTCACACTTTTACTACTTTCTTATTCAACCCTTCCATATCACCAAGACAAACTGCTTGCTCATCTCAATGCTTTACATGTATCAATTCCCATTTGTCCCCACCAGAAAAGTGCCCTTCTCATAGACCACCTATGTTTATAACCTTCCTTAAGACCCAAATCTTACGTAACACACACTGAACACTTGGCAGTACTGCCCCACTTTTGAACTACTCATTCTGTCTTTCCAGTTTTTTCAATTTACATTATAAAGTTTTTATTCATCAGTTACTAGTTAGGATAAATATTAAAATCTAACAAGTTTATCTCCCTTGAATGTAGGGAAAAAAGGCATTACAGCAAGGATGGAGATGGCTATACCTAATAACATTCATTAATAGCCAGGCATTTTTATGTGCATTAGCTCACTTAATTTCCACGACAACTCTACTTTCTAAGTGCTAGTATAATGTTCATTTTAGAGACTCAAGAACTGAGGCACACAGTGAGTGGTAATTTGCCAAAGCAAATTACATCACACAGCTTGTGTGTGAATGTTTAATAGTGATGCTTTCCACTGCCAGGCACTGTGAAAGCACTTCACAAATGTGAACTTTAATCCTTGTAAGAGGCAGGTATTGTCCCCATTCTACAGGTGAAGAAAATGAAGCACAAGAGATTTAGTAACTTGACACAGCCACTCAGCTGGTAAGTGCCTAGCCGTGGAGCAAGGCCAGGCAGCGTGGATTCAGAGGCCGCAAGCTTAACTACCATGTTACTCCAGCTTCTTAATTAACAGCACAGCAATTAAGTACCCGCCTGAGGTTTCCAGTTTTCAACTACAGCAACAGTCTGTTGGGTATTACTTTCATACATTCTTTAGTTTGTCACATATTTAAGACTTTAATATGTTAGAAGTATGGTACTAAATGCAGTGAGAGGATATAAATACTATTAATACCTAATTACCTAATGCCCATGAGCTTCTGTTCTACCAGGAGAAATGAACAATGCTAAAAAAGATAACGTTGCAGGGAATAAAGTAGTCAAACGCAGTCAAACTCAGTAGTAGTCAAACTCAGTTTCTCTGAGTGTGGTTCAGAGAAAGTGCTAACATTTAGCAGAGGCCATAGAGAAAGCTTTCATGACACAGCTGGATGGGGAAGGATGAGTAAACATCCTATAGATACTTCTATCCCAGGATTAACAACATATTACTGTGCTCTCATGTTTGTCTTCCCCGACCAGAATTAGGTCTCTTGTGAAGAGGGACTGTTTTTATCTCTCCAGCACCAAACAAAGTCATTACTCAGTAAATGACCGTGAGATGGCGGTAGAGAGAATATTATGGAAAACCACATTCCAAGCAGAGAGAACACCATGAACTTAAAGGGAAAAACAGTAAAAAGCACGTTTTACATTGTAGTTGCTGTATCACAGGCAGTACCTGTATTGTCCAACTCCCAGAGGCCCCGTTTTCACTGTATTCCAAGTGAATGCACCCCCTCCCCGCTGCAGGGTGAGCCAGTGAGAAGGGATCCCCCTGCGCCTGTGTAATACAGCAGTCCTGATAACAGGCATCCTGTTCACAAGCCCTTAACAAGGGAAATAAACATTCTAACCAGTTTTGCTTTCCTCATTGTCATTCCTTGATATATGCTAGGAATATGTTCTTGAAAAACTCATCACAATTAAAGTTTGTATTTTAAAAGTAATGTTCAGAGGAAAGGATAATCTCTTTGACAAGTGGTGATGGGAACACGCGATGTCCACATACAAAAGAATGAAGCTGGACTCTTAAATTACACAAAAATTAACTCAAAATGGATTGAAGACTTAAATGCAAGACCTAAAACTATGAAACTCCTAGAAGAAAACATAAGAAAAAAGCTTCAAGACATTGGTTTTGGCAATGATTTCTTGGATATAACACCAAAAGCAAAGGCAACAGAAGCAAAAATAGACAAATGGGACATCAAACTTAAAAACTGCACATCAAAGGAAATAATCGACAGAGTGAAAAGGCAACCTATGGGATGAAAGAAAATATTTGCAAATCATATATCTGAAAGGGAGTTAATATTTAGACTTCTACAAACCAACAGCAACAAAAATAACCCAACAGGAGAAAAACTTAAAATTACAATTTTCCAAAGAAGATATACGCATGGCCAATAAGAACCCTAAAAAAATGCTCAAAACCACTAATCATATGAGAAATGTAAATCAAAACCACAATGAAACATCACCTCACATCCATTACGATGGCTACTATCAAAAGAACAAGTGCTGGTGAGAATACTCAGAAATTGGCACACTGTGC
The DNA here is from genome assembly GCA_963574885.1 of Lepilemur ruficaudatus. NCBI lineage: Eukaryota > Metazoa > Chordata > Mammalia > Primates > Lepilemuridae > Lepilemur > Lepilemur ruficaudatus. The sequence goes on from CAUYRT010107333.1 coordinate 3,297, forward strand.
ATTATAAATAGCAATGTAAAATGCTGCAGCCATTATGGAAAACAGTGTGGAGGTTCCTCAAAAAATTAAAGATAAAACTACCACAGAGTTCAGCAATCCCACTTCTGGGTATATAGCCAAAAGAATCCAAAGCAGGATCTCCAAGAGATATCTGCACTCCTATGTTGACCACAGCATCATCCACAACAGCCAAGAGGTAGAAGCAACCCAAATGTCCATCAACAGATGAATGGATAAAGAAAATTCAGTTTATGTTTGTAATGGAATATTAGGCAGCCTTTAAAAAGGAAATTCTGTCACAACATGAATGAACCACAAGTGAAACAAGCATGACAAATACAGCATGACTTCACTTAAAGTATCTAAAGTAGTCAAAATCATAAAAACAATGTAGAAAGGCAGTTGCCAAGGGCTGGGGGAGGAAAATGGGAAATTAGTGTCTAATAGATACACAGTTTTAGTTTTGTGAGATGAAAAAGTTCTAGAGATCTGTTGTACAACAATGTAAATATACTTAACAATACCAAACTGCACATCTGAAAATAGTTAGATGGTAAATTTAACACACTGACTGCCACACTAGAAAAAAAAATTTTTCCTTGGTGCCCTGGTGTTTTATTACGAAAATAGAATAAAAACTTCAAAAACAAAATGATCCTAATTTTTAAAAAATTGTTATTTTTTGTTATTTTCTATGCTTGAGTTATATCCAACTTGAAAAATATTTCTCACAGCTTCCAAGGTGAAGAGACATGTGAGCTACATATGCTTAATGAGGCACCAGGTTCAAAACTAGTGTGAGTTAAATACAACTCACACGGCAGTTAATGTGTTAATGTTTTTTACCACAATAAAAAAATAAATCTATACTAAAAAAAATTAATGTTCACATAACATATTGTGGTGAAGAACAATAACGCTACTTTCAGGGAGAAGTGAGTATCACAGAGGGGTTGAGCACAGACTGGGAAGTCAGATTTCTTTCTTGGGTACAAGTTCTGGCTCCACGCAGTAGCTTTGGACCGTGAAAAACTTACTTCATCTCTTTATACTATTTATAAAAAATAAATACCTTCATCTTAAAATAAAGATAATAGTATTACCCCACTGGGTTATTATGAAGACTATGTAAATTAGTACATACAAAACGTTTAGAAGTGTAAGCATTCAAGAAATCTTAGGTGTCATCATTTCCAGGGTGTTGGCAGCTAAACTGCCAATCCACACACCGCCAAGAAGAGTAATTGCCTAGACTCCTCCAGCACAGGACAGGGAGATGCTGAAATCAGATAAAGCACACTGGTACCTCTACCACCACTCACCGGTGACCAACTATCATGGTGGTGACCAACTATCACACTGCTCAGCCTTGCTCTAAACTGAAGCTGCTGCCATGTGGCTTTTGACACATACAGCAGACCACACCATTCCAAACAGTGGCTTCTAACAAAAGGGAAAAATATAAAGCATGTAGTATTCCCAACCTGAATTTAGAAATACTTGTACAACTTGGTTATTTTTTTCTCTACCTCCAGGAAAATTATATTTTAAATGTGAGAAAAGTTTGAGAGTTCTCCAGTGAGCACAGATTTTCACCCTGACGATGCAAGTTTCGCTACTATTAGAATAAAAGTATTGCTACTACTTATTGACTCTGACAGGTCACGAGGAAAAAGCTAAAGAAATGAAAGAAAGTTGCAAACAGGAAGGATGTATAAAGGAACCAACTTTGATCAGAGAGAGAAAAGGAAAATTAGACTCGTGATTTTGGGTAAAGATGGCAAAGACCACTTGCTATTTGAGTTCTATTAGCAGGTTCGACATCATTAGAAGTGTTCAAACCAAAGATGTTAGGGTGAAGTCAGTTAACTTTGTGTTCTTACTTTAACCTTGTAATACAAAAGAGGGAAATATGGATGAATGAAAAAGAGCAACGTTTTCCAAAAAAGTCACGTGAACGATTTCATGTAACTCATGTTAACAGACCTACGTCATCTTTCTGACACTTGAAGAGGGTGTTGCAACACCACTAGGCAAACATAATTAGGTCATAATCCTCACTGTAAGTCTGCAATGTCAACCTCCAAGCCACCAGATAGAAAAGGGGAGGGGTGGGAACTGTTAATGTGTGTAAAACAAGGAAACACAAGAAGTCAAAGGAGGCTTTATTTCATGTGTCAGTTTTATACCAGTCGGGAGCATAAATCCAACACAGAAGCCCTGCTTTTAAGAAACCACCAAACAGGAGAAACTCGGGGGGGGGGGGTAAAGTAGAAAAAAAACAAACTTGATTACCCTGTCCCTAAAAAATTTATTAGCTAATTAACTATCTGAAAATCTGGCTGCTTCTGGCTAATTATGCTTACTTTAAATGAAATTCTTTATGGACATTAATCTCAATATTGCATGATTTTTTGATCAAACAAGATTTTACATTTGCTTTGCATTGAGGAATAAGAATTCAAAGTGCTATTCGAAAAAAAATGTGGTATTTCCAAAAGTATTACTCAACAAGCCATAACATACCAATCATGCAGCTACAAATTGTGTTCCAGCAGAGGGAGTAATGAAACAGAGGCTGACAGAGGAGAAACTGATGTAAATCTAAGATTAATTCAACAAGTCCAGTGCTGTATATATTAACATGTCAATTCTCAGTAAAGGTTTTGAATATAGGTGAATATCAGAATTTACAGAATTCCTGATATTCCCTACGTAGGCACTAAATCTCCACTTATAATGAACAAATGCCAAAACCATGGAGAAAGGGCTAATTTGTATGCTTTTTCATTGATTGCTAATAGTGATAACAGTACTCTGCTCTTGTAATTTGCTTTTTCTAGACAATTTCTGGTCTGTTATGCATGGGAGATACATGGTCACAGAAAATAATAAAAAAAAACAAAAAACGAATTTTAGCAAACTCACATTTCCTCAATCCTATTTTAAGTAAGCATACCTAAAACCTTGACTGTAAGTACAATACTGCTAAACACACCCCTGCAAAATGGGATGGTGTGTAAAAAACATACAAAGTAAGATTAACCCTATTAGAATACAGTAATTTCTGGGATGGAAACTTTGTGTCCTACTTGAAATTTGGGTCTTCAAGTTTTAAAAGTTCAGGTGGTGATAGTAGCAGGCAGAGACAACAAAGAAAGTCTGGTCTCAGGACTGAAGTATAAGAGCAAAACAAACAAGGAACCAAAGGAGCCTCTTGTGAAACAAAAACCTAAAATAATGCCCTATTTATGACAGGCACTCAATAAACTAATTGTGTTGCAACTAGTCAAGGCAACCAAACTGTTAAACCAAAATAAATACAAATACCCTGGATTTCTGATGTGTCTGTCCTTCACTATATGACTCACTTCACACAGGTTAACACCTACACTCTACTGCTTGGTATCTTCATCTTTTTCAAAGGTTTCTGTCTCTTCCTATGTCATTAATTCATGGCCACATGCTATGCTTTACTCAGCCAGCACTGACCATCTCAGCAAAGGATTCCTAACACTAAAAAATCCAAAGAAGCAGGAAGGTTTGGGGAAGTAGGTAAAAGGGCTGAAAAGCAGAAGGAGAAAAGTAAAAAGAAATTTAAAAACAAAAAAAAAACTCAGATCAAATTCAAGGGATGTCTAATCTGATTATATCATTTACAGTTTAAAAACTTCCAAAGGCTGTCCCTGTATCGGCAGGGCCAAATAAACCCTATTGAGCCTGACCCCCTCCCCAAAACATTCCAATCTCATAACCTCCTCCCATTACCACCCTTCACTCACCTATGCTTCAAACACTGCTTTGATTTTTCTGTGCCTTGCCACCTGCTGTTAACTCTACCTTAAATGCCCAGCATGGTAATAGAAAGAGAAAAAACTCTTAAGGTTTTGTTTTTTTAATCCTGACTCTGTATCAATGACCTTGCCATGTAACTGCCGTGAACTGTTTTCACAGCCAGCAAAAGACTTGTTTCACAAAGTTAGGAAGATTAATGAGATAATATACATTATATAATACTATATATAAAATATAAAATATTACCACTGTGCCTAGTACATACTAAAGCACTACATAAGCACTTTTCTGTCTTTGTCAACATCTTGTGCTGAACTCCTACTCATCCTTCAAACCCTAGTTTAAACATCCCTGTTTCTGTAAAACCTTCCTTAGTTCCATGCTCAATTTATTTCCCCTAAAATACTCAGTTGCCCATACATATATGCTCCCTCTGGTATCATACAGAAACTTCCATTTTATTTTAATTACCTGTTTATGTGCCTTCTGCTCTATTATAGAATGAACACACTTCCAGGGTGGGATTTTTATCTATCTAATTACTGCCTACCCCAAATATGACAAAATCATTAATGGAAGCTCAATTAGCATTTGTTAAATAGATAAATGATTTCATTAAACTATTACAACTAAAACATTCAGATGGCCTTTCAAATATTTTGATAATGTACTATTTTGTTTTTTGAAAGGAATAATCCTAACTTAAAGTGGAAACCTACTAGCAACAGAAGTAATCTTTTAATGTTTCTGCTCACTATTCATTCCTTTATTCAAAGTGTCTCCGGTGTGCCAGGAATAATCAGTGAACAAAATTAAGAAAAATCCCCGCCCCTATGGGCCTTATATTGACCACAGGTAAATCTGTGGAGGAAAGAAGCTATCACAACAAACTCCGCTGAAAAAGGTACCAGAAGCCACATTTTGCTACTCATCAACAGTTACTAAATACCACAAGGGCAAAAACAACAAACCCCTGACCACACATAAAAGTTAACCACTGAAAAAAAAAGACAGCAAGAAATTAACCCAGATTCAGTGTACTAAACAAGCAAAACTGCTTTAGTGTTCCTCAAAAATGCTCACGTTAGGGACCCATTTCCTTGCAGCTAAAAAAAATTCTCGTGACTTCTCTTTTAGAAGGCTAGTAATCTTTGTGAGTTTTAAGGATTTTACATGTACAGTTACAAGCTTTGCATAGACCTTAATTTGGAGTGGGTTTTTTGTTTTTGTTTGGTTTTGAATGTAGCCTGTTTCAAAGCCTGTTTATGACCTTAAAACATTCTTCATTTTGTAAATAAAGAGGGCTTTTACAGTACTTTGCTTGCTCAAGACTCCTATTCCCAGGGGTGTGTTTTCTCGAAGTGAGATGGGCTATATCCGGACTGAATCACTCCCAGCATCCAAACTGGGCTTCTCTGTTCAGCCAACCAGCCCAGAGAGCACAGAATGAGGCTGTGAGATAGAGAAACCTTCACAGTTCTTGCACGCCAACATTTCCAATCTTATCTCCTGCTTCAACCACTTTGTTGCGTCCACCTTGTTACCCAAGCATGCCCTATGCTTTCCTTTCTTGACCAATTCCCTTGCTTAGAAGGTCCTTTCCTCATTTCTGTTAAAATATTCCTCAAGTGTCAAAATACCATTCCCATGGGTATGAGCTTCTGGCTTTCCTCTGTCAGGGATAACTGCACCCTCTCTGAATTCATCAGCCATTTCTGACAGCCTCTCTTATGGAGCTTAGCAAGTTGAACTTCCCTTTAGTCCCACCTTGCTATGCTCCCTGGAGTATAAACTCCCCTCCCCGACCTGCCCACAACAGCTGGACAGGGAACTTACAAGGGCTCAATTTTCATGTCAAATAAAAGAGTAAACATAATACCCAAATTTTTATCCCATACTTGCCATTGCTCAACACTAGGAAGCTTCCTTTTTATATCTCTGCAAAACATTACTCAATTTCAAAAATCACAAGATTCAGGTTTACTGAACAAATCTTGCTACCTAAAATTATGTTATTTCTATGTCAGAAAGAAGAAAAAAGATCCAGGTGTCCCAAGCAGAGAATGCTGAGAAAAGAATCCTGGTCATGTGACTTTAACAGCAGGTTATTTGTTGAAGGGTCCTGAAGGCACAGGTAGTTTCCATACAAAGAGGTTTATTTTAGTTGGATTTTTTTTTTGGTCACTTCGGACTTTAATGTGCCAGCTTAACATTTTACTGAGAGTCTTGCCTTGCTTCACGAATTAATAGCACAATAAACAAGAAAAAGAAAGGCCAGTAATGATAAACTTTGGATATAGAGGGCAGTGAGCTGGGTGTTAGGCTCATGGTTCCCACATGTGGAGTTGAATAAATGACGTTTGCTTCCCTTTGGAACCCACAGAGAAAGGGTAAAAAGCACACACATCAAACAAGTGGTGAATGCACCGATCAGCAGCAGCCCCGGGTTTAAAGTGCTTTCATCAAGCCCCAGCCAAAAGGAAGAAAATACTTCAACAGCACCCTAAGGGAAACAAAAAGCTGAATTATGAAATGAAACACTAAAAAAGCATCAGCGGTGTGTCTTAGAAAAACTACTAGTGAGATTTAAGTCACAACCCCCCACTTTCCCTCAAAAGTGCTTTCTAATAATACTGAGCACATTCCAAATGGCTTTCCTCTGCCAAGAACTTGCCAATTGTACCTCCCTTGCTCAGCAACCCGGGTGCAAAAAAATTAATGCTGGGGAACCTTAAGGTCTTCATTTTTGAAGTAAATCGCACACATCTATCTTGCTGGGCATTTATCCACAGGGGGAGTAGCTCCTAAATGAATTTAGGAAGCGAACATGACCTTTAACAGATAATTTGGTTCCCAACTGGAAAGCAGGGGAGGCAGAACAAAGAAGAGAATAAGTGAATATGGATTTAAAGGAAAAAGTTAGAAAAATAGAGAAGAATGGCATTCACTTGGGAAAAGGATTAAAGTCAAGAGGCAATATAAGAAGCATAAAAGCAAAAGGAGATGCCATCTAAAGATAAACGACTAGAAAAGGAAAGAGGGAAGGGACAGCACACCACAGTTATCTAAAACATAACTCTAAAAATTATCTTACTGTGACTTTGCAACTGAATGGGTGCCAGGCTGGGAACCATTCTAGGAAAGGAAAAGGGCTAGCAGTGGAGAAACAAAGCGGGACGGTGCAGAAGAGACCCTCCTAAACTCAAGCAGCGGTATCAGGTTAAGCTGGATCAAGGGAAAACCTGGCGATCAGCTGGGTTCCTGGAAGTGCTTAAAGGCAACAATCACGAGGACTGACTTGTCCGTGGGCGACCAAAGATTCCACGTGGGCTCGGGACAGCGACACCCCCACCCCCACCTCCCGGGGGAGCCTTTGAGGCTGCACTAAGAAACATACTCTGGAGACCAGATAAGTGGAGGATTCTCGGGACCTGGCGAGAACCGACGGGGACCCCGGAGGCGCAAAACGAACGCAACCACCGGAGTCAAGGGCGGCGACTCCGAGGTCGCGGGCGCCCCTCGCGGAGCCCGAACTCACCGATGCCGAGCCCCACGACCAGGCGGCCGGCGAGCAGCGTCTCCTTGTTGTTGGCCGCGGCCAGCACCGCGGAGCCGGCGGTGAAGAGAGCGCTGGCTAGGAGGATGGCGGCGCGGCGGCCGAAGATGCCGTTGAGGGCGCCGCCAGCCAGCGCCGAGACGGCGGCCGCTCCCACCGTGCTGGACACGAGCAGCTCCTGCCACAGCGCGTCCAGGCTGAGCTGCCGCTTGAGCAGCAGCATGGCCCCCGACACCACCCCGGTGTCATAGCCAAACAGGAAGCCGCCGAGCGCGGAGAAGACGGCCACCACGTACACGAAGGCGGGGGTCTCGTCCTGCTGGAACTGCCGCCGCGCCGCGCGCTCCAGGTCCCCGACGCCGCCGCCGCCCGCGCCCGCACTCTGCAGGCTGCTGCTCGACTCGGCGGCCGCCAGCAGGCTGCGCTCCCCGGCCGCGCTCGCCGCGTCCGGCTCCTGCTGCTTCCTGCGCCGCTCGCCCATGAGGCTGCTCAGGCTCCGCAGCGTGTACTCCACATTCTCGCTCGCCTTGCGGGACATAGGGCAGGGGCCCGGGGCTCCCCGGGGGGGACGAGACTACGCGGGCCGGCAGTCTCGGCTAGCTAGACAGCCCGAGCTGGCGGGAGCGACAGCCGCCGCCTTCCTCCTCCCGGCTTCCGCTCCCGCTGCCACGGCAGCAGCCGCCGCCACGGCCGCTCGGGAGAGAAAGTTACTGCCCGCCGCGCTCCGGCGCCGCGGAGTTGGAGCCTGGCGGGTCTCACTCCAGACTCACGCCCCGCGCCTGCCGAGCTGGCGCTGCGGAGCCGGCGGGAGGCGGGGCCGCGGGTCACGTGCAGCCCCAGGCCAGCGGGGCGGGGCCGCCGAGACGCTCCACCCCCTCTCTGGGCGGGGCCAGGCTCAGCCCGCCCCGGCCCGCTAAACCCCACCCTCATGGTGGGATGCGACCTCTGACCTAGGCTGCTTCATTTAGGGCTCTGGCACCTGTGTAGAATTTACCCTGCCAGCTGGACTGAATTAACCCTGCAGCGATGAAGCAAGACAATGTGGGAATGCCAGGCACGGTTTGGAGGGTAGGGAGTGAGCCCCTCCACTAGCCTGACTCGCCTTCGAACAGCCTGGAGATAGGCCTGGGAAGAGCCTGGGAAAAAATACACTTGTGTAGCACATACCCTTCCTTTTATAGTATTGTGACATTACCTAGTGTGGTCTATTTCCCTGGCATTAAATGTGTTTGTTCTGGAGCAATTCAGGACTGTGTTCTCCCATTTCCATAACTAGTTTCCTCTCTCATTGCCAGTTCCTCCTCAATTTATGCTTATTTTAAAGGCGTGGTACATCTTGATTCTTTGAGGAGATAACATCTCTCCCCAGGTGAATCTCAAACCTCCTTCCATGGATCCCTGACCTCTGAAAGAAAATTCACATATATACATTCCACTCTTGTGTAACCAGGTTCCCACTGGTAGAAAGAAAATCCAAGAATCTGACTTGGGGTTTGACAGGCAGTCTTCACCTCCCTCCCCGAACATAGCAGCCGAAAGGAAGGATATCTTCCATCTGAGAAATCTCCACTGTCGCCTCCATGAGGAGCTACTTTAATTGCCTCATTTGCCTGAAACAAAGCAAAGAAGCTGTTACTTGTGACCATCTTTTCATTTAACTGTTAATTCCCAGTTGTTGGTTTGTTCGGGTTTTTTTTTTTTCTTTTCTCTGATTTAAATATTTTGTAAATTATATAATTCCACTTCGGGAGAAAAAGATGACTTTGTCCCTGTGATTTGCTTTCATTTTCCAGGCTGAGAGCTGGAGATAAAGCTTCATAGGATTCTATTGCTACAATTTCAGTGCTCTTTTATTTCCCTTATTTGAACAAAAGGTTTCTTAGCCCGGAACCTATTTTTCATGCAGTCTAAAACTCTTTCCTTTTGGCGAAAAGGATTTTGAAATCCCTGTTTCAATAAAAAGATATGGTAGAATTTGTCAAAATTGCTTTCATTTGGATTATCAGTCATGATTATCTCCATAATACAGCACTTTCCTTTCCAGCAACAAGGAAAAATAAATTAATGAACTCAGACAGCTTAACTGTTTAAATTTAACTTTATTGTGTGGCTTTAAAGCAAGCCTCTACTGTCATTTCTAGGGATCAGTTAAACAGAGACAGCCTTTAGCTCTGGAGCAGTGAACACTTTAATATTCAGACCTGAGGAAAGATTCAGGTGGGTGCGCGCCTTTTTCCCTTCGTACTACTGTATAGTAAAACTGCGTCCCCTGGTGGTGAGCTAATTCACATGCCTTCCGAAGAAAAAGGCTCCCCAAAAAGGCTGGTGCTGTGACAGTTCCCTCTTGCTGAGATGAAACAAACTGACTTTTCATCCCAGCTGGTGTAGTGAGCACCTTGGCTCCTGAACATACCTTGCTGAAAATTCAGCCTTTGGGCCAGAGAACACTAAACTACTTAAAATGGTTCTGTTTTTAAAATGTTCAGGGCATTTATATACCTGCAGTCAGGTTACATCTGAAAAGAAATGTGACGTGGAAAAAAGGCATCAGAGAGTTGACCAGAGTCCTTCTTGGCCCTTGAAGGGAGCCAAATTCAATTTAGCACTAGAGCGTGAGTCTAAAACAGAGTTCCCTTAAGCCAGCCCCAGCTGTGGATTATGGTAAAATGGAAAGCACATGGGCTGGGAGTCAAAAGATATTAGCATCATCAGCACCATTGTTTTACTGTAGAACTTTCCGCAAACCACTAGATTACCTTGTGCCTTGTTTTTTTCTCATTTGTAGAGCAGATAATGGTGCAGTAACTACTCACTGATTAGAGTAAGTGTGAAAAGTGTTTTTGAAATACAATTAATTGCAATGCAGGGTAAATTATAAATATCATTATTGGTTTGCAAGGTGAGTTCTATAGGTGAGTTTTAAGGACATTTGTTTTACAGCCTCCAGGAATACTAAGGACCCACCAAGAAAAGGGAAAGGAGAGTGAGAGGTTTTAGCTATACTGCTACACATACTGAATATCAGGCAAAGACATTAGTAATTAATTCAATAGAAATTGTTGTTGTTGGGAAGGGATGGCGGAGTTGGTAGCAGAGTGTTTTCTTCATGTTTATTTTTAATTACATGAGTAATGCATCCTTGTAGTAAAGCAGTCTAGCAATAAAGATAACACAAAAATCCCTTCCCAATCATCTTTCCCACCATAACAGACCCCTTTCCCCAGAAATAACCATTTCTACCACTTTGAAATGTATCTTTCTAGAACTTTCTCTGTGCATGTATGTGTATGTACACAGAAAAATATGGAGGTTGTTTTATTTTTGTATTGTTTAGCTTGCAAGAGATAGAAAACCCAAATCAAACTGGTTTAGACCATAACAGTGGGGAGTGGGAGGATGCATTGGCTCTTGTCTCTGAAAAATCTGCAATAAATTGGCTTCAAGTGCAAGTGGATACAGAATTCAAAAACCAGGATATCACAAAGACATCCATCTCTTCACTCTGTTTCTTGCTGCTTGGGATCCATTCTCAAATTCCAAATGGCCACAGCAAGCTCCAAGCTCTATATTCTTTTCTACTGATGTCTGAGGGAACAGAAAAGAGACGTCTTTCTCCAAGGCCCCAGCAAGTTTCTCATCGTATCTAATTGGATCTGTCAATTATGTGCCCATTCCTGACCCAACTACTGTGGCGGGGAGATTACAGTTAGATGACGAGATTGGGCCCAATCAACACCCACATCGTGAGCTGTGAGTGGAGGTAAATCACACGAGCTGAGATTGTAGGGGGTGTTCCCATAATAAATCTGGTGTAGTCTTTTCCCAGAAGATAGGCAAATATTAATAAATGCTGGCAATAAAACCAACAAATTTGAGTTACCATAAGTAACTAGCCAAGTAATATGGCATAAAAGCTAAAGAAAGTACTTGAAGAAGGAGGGGCTGGGTAAGGGAATCAAATATATTACATGGAGATCAAAAAAAAAATGAAAAAAATCACTGAATTTGATTACAGAAAGTCAATGGATAGTAACTGCTGAGATTCAGAATGTTTTTTGTTTGTTTGTTTGTTGTGTGTGTGTGTGTGTGTGTGAGCTAAAATGACAATGCTATTTTGATGGTATTATCTTCAGGAAACCTAGTAATGCCATAATCCTACTTGTTGGGTTATTACTCCTCTCTGTACATATTTAGACAATAGCAACATCAGAATAAATGTATTATTAAGATACAAAGGTAAAATGTGTGTTCTATCGCTTAGTTATGAGTAGAAGAGGTGCTTAGGTGCTTAGTACTTCCTCCAAAATCTTGCCTTTCTTTTGAACTTGCTCTAAGGAGGAGAAGGAGGAAAAAGATGGAAGGAGGGACCCGGGAATGGAGGGAGATAAGAAAGGATGGTCAGTATACCCCAGTGGCCCATGCCCTATCTTGATCTGTTACTACAGGAAATCAGGGAGCAGAAAGCATGAGACAGCACGAGGTGTTTGAACACAAATTGACCCTGCCCACTAATAACCATGACCCAACCAGGAATAGAGCCTGTGACACATCATAATACCATCCCCTCCTCCTTTGGGTAGGGAGGATTGCAATGCCTCTTCCCTTTCCCAGACTTTCCAGAGAGCAATTTCAATTAAGAGGAAATTAGTGGAAACATCAAATATAGGCTGCATTTTCTAGAAGTCTCTTGGTAAATGTAATCAAGGAGAGAGTCATTTAAGGAGTTATCAAGATTGAGAGAAAGGGTGGGGATTAGGCCTGACATGAATTTATTCATATGGTGAAATGGAGGGAAAAAATTGACAACTCAAGAGTCAGAATGACTGATAGGGCAAAGTCCCGACGTAGGCAGGGAGGATAAGAGCAGGTCATAACGGGCCAGGCTAACCTAGCCATAGGGAGGAAAAGGGGAACTTCTTCCTCTGAGAAAAAAGAAAAGCAAAAAGAATACTATAGCAAGAAAGAAGATGGCATTAATAACAAGAATGGGGAAAGAGTTCTGTTAAGTGGATGATAGTGTGTGTTTGCGGCGAGGGCATGGAGTGAGCCTAGATATAGGCAAGAAGACTCAACTTCATGTAAGTACCGCACACTAACCAATTGCACCACTGGAGTTCCAAGACTCAACTTCATATCTTCAGTTTGCTACTTCCCTGACTGTGTAACCTCGAGCAACTTATTCTCTGTAAGCTTCAGTTTTCTCTTCTGTAAAAGAGGGATAATAATACTGTATCAGTATTTAGATGACTTTAATTCTAACAGAAAATCCATATTTAAGCTGTCATAAACACTACAAAAATGTATTAATATTATTGCATAAATCTGAATGTCCAAATATTGGGCAGCATCAGAAATGGTATGATCGATCAGTTCTTTGAAAAGTGGTATCAAGGACGCAGGTTCTATCGTTTCCTTCACTCTACTATTCTTAGTGTGTTGGTTTTGCCGTCCACTGGCTTCTCCTACCATGGCAAAAGGATATCATATGTTTCCAATGTATACAGAAAAGTTATAGTACTTAGTTCCTATCCTCAAATGTAATATGTTCCAGGTAGTAAAAGATCCACAGGACCACATATATAAAAATAACTAATAATACAAAGCATGGTGTGCCAAATCATTGCTAGAGAAAAAACATCTAGTAGAGTTCACCTTTGGTTGCAGAGTATCAAAATATTCTTTATTGACCTAGATGAGTAGGTGCAAATGATCAGAGTTAAAAAAACACAAAAACTTGGCTTGCAATTTCAAGAAACTCTTTAATTAAACAGGATCCAGTAATCTGAAATGAGAGCAGTGGGAAGTATTTGTTTCAAAGTAGAATCACCGAGGACACTAACAAGAACTCACCTTCTTTAATTGAGAAGTGATTATTGTGATGTGAGGCTGATCCTTCAGCTGGTTCCAATCTTTGGGATAGTTAGTGGAAAATACTTTTTAAACGGGTCTTGTGACATGATGAGCTCCTCACTAATCACTCTG